>CAUYRH010101481.1:0-27901 GCA_963574655.1 Perodicticus potto | reverse complement strand
TTTTTTGAGACAGAGCCTCAAGCTGTCACCCTGGATAGAGCGCTGTGACATCACAGCTCACAGCAACCTCCAATTCCTGGGCTCGAGCGAGTCTCCTGCCTCTGCCTCCCAAGTAGCTGGGACTACAGGCAACCATCATTGTTGTTTGGCGGGCCCAGGCTGGATTTGAACCCGCCAGCTCAGGTGTACGTGGCTGGTGCCTTAGTCTGTTGAGCCACAGGTGCCGAGCCCTGATATGTATTTTTTAATTTTTTATTTATTTATTTTTGAGACAGAATCTTACTATGTTGCCTTCAGTAGAGTGCCATGGCGTCCCAGCTCACAGCAACCTCAAACTCTTGGGCTTAAGGGATTCTCTTGCCTCAGCCTCCCAAGCCTTTTTTTTGTTACAGTTGTTTAGCAGGCCCGAGCCAGGTTCTAACCCATCAGCCCTGGTGCATGTGGCTGGTGCCCTAACCACTGAGCTACAGAGGCTGAGCCAGATGTTCTGATATGTAATGAAAATTAAAATTTATACATTTAAAACTCATTACCAGAGGCCTCTAGACCTGTTGAAAAATAACCTCAAACCTTGAAAATTAAATCACAGTGAAAACAGCTATTTTGGAAGAGCAATAGGTAGAAATTGTCAAAATGTACACAAAAATTATTTATATGGGAGTGTCAAATAGAAAAGCACATTGACTCAAGAGCAACAAGGTCCAGTAATACTTTTCCTTAATGGAAATGTTCTGTAATGTACATTGACCAGTATGATGGCCACCAACTGCATGTGATTTGTGTACTCAACAGTGTGGCTAATGTACCTGAGGAATTGAATTCCAAACTACCAATGTTTAATTAATCTACTTAAATAGCCACACGTGGCTAGTGGCTAATTAGACATTATAGTCCTAAAGATTTGAGAGTTTTAGGGAAGTGGTAAGATTGCTCTTAATTCTTAATAGAGTGTTATAATTTGGATGGGAAGAACAGAAGAATTCCAAGCTAATGTTCACTGTTAGCAGTATTAATAGCCTATCAGTAATAAACATCTTAATCACTATACAAAACCTCAGCAACTGTAGTGTCATTAATTGTTATAAAAGATATTTTTGATTCATGGTATTCAGTGAAAAACAGCACAAGCTGGGGCTTTGTTGCCATTAGTCAAGCTAGAGGAATGGCATATTCCCTTAACCTCATAAGGTAATTGATGCTGTGTGGGTTCAGGGGAGAGATTACATTATACTTTCAGGTTTCTAAATATAGTCATTATACAGACGTGGGCCAAATTATGTTGTTTCAGTGATGATCCTTAGATGACAGTGAAAATTACCATATTTTTACTATGCCTTTTCTGTGTTTAGATGCACAAATACCATTGTGTTAAAACTGCTTACAGTATTCAATAGTAGAGTCATGTGCTGTACAGATTTGTAGCCTAGGTGTATAGTAGGCGATACCATTTATGTTTGTATGAGCACACACTGTTGGTGAGAAAAAATTGCCTAAAGATGCATTTATTTCTCTGAATATATCACCATCATTAAGTGATGCATGACTGTTTATTTATGTGAATCTTACACATTCTTTATCTTTTCTAAGATTCTTTTTGTGCTGTAGATACTGAAGAAAATCACTCATTGCAGCTTTTCTCCAATTTCATTTTTGCCTCCCAAATGATTTTCACCCGTCTTAAAATGTACAGTGAGTGAAATGAAATCTGTCAATTGTCATCACTGCATTTGTACTTTGTATTTTTCTTTTTTTTTTCATGTTATTTATTGAAGGAAAACAATTTATAAATCTTGGGAAATTTATAAATCCCTTGCATAGGAAAAAAACTTTTATTAAAATTTTAATCATCTGTGACTAGTGCTTGTGGTACAAAATGTCTGAAAGTAATGAAACTAAAATTCTGTGGCATATGGATTGGAACATTTTTTCTAAATCATAGAGGAAGACACAGATTCCAGAGGGAAGTATCTGCTAATATAACCAGTACTAAGAATATTTAAAGGTATGAGATCCATTTAAGAATCAGACTTATTCCCTATAACATGTTTACCAATACAGGTATTAACTAAAGTAGTTCAACTAAGTGGAAGGGAAAAATAGAGCACGTCACACAAGTAGGCTGGGTTTTTATTTTTATCTTCTTGGGCTTTAACCTTTACTTTGTTCACATGAAAGGCTGTATATGCTGAGGTTGTTAAAACCCTAGGGTACATGCGTAATTCCTTTTCTAAAATCTGTTTTTTGTACAATGAAGTTATACAATTAATCTCTTACTATAGATTAACTTTAGTTATAAGTGATGAGGATTGAAATTAGGAATACCATAAAAGCTATAATTTCAATGTCAAGTTTTACATTAAAATATTGCTCTGGAATCACTGTCAAGGCATTTGATGTGTAAGTCTGAGAATACCAAAAATTTACTCAAGTTGAACAGTGTATTCATTTTCTTCTGTAGCTACCAAAATGCAGTCATCATCATGAGGTGATTGGGGTGTAGTTGAAAAAACTGTGGTGAAACCAAAATCAGAATTTCTTTTATACAGGAACCAAATGATTGCTCCCAAAACTGTCAAAACTACAGTGATAGCAATCACCAAAGCTGATATTAAAATGTGGTTATCTGAAAAGGAAAAGATAAAAGAATACATGGGGGATTAGGATACGCAAGTTGTAGGTATTGCATTTCAGGCGCATAACTGTAGTTTAATCATGCAAATATTCCTCTATATTGACAATTTCCCACACATAAAAACAGAACTATAGATCTATTATAAAGATTTGTTTCCTAATTTGAAAAACAGCCATACTTCAAAATTTCAAGTAAATTTTTCAGTTCTCCACTCAACAATCTTAAAATAGAAATCACCCAAGTACCCCACAGTCCAGTTTATCATCCTTGGCTTACTTTCTGATCTAAGAATACAAATTCAGACTTACTGCTTTCTTTATGAATACTTGTGTTTAGATGTTTGTTACATTATTAAGGTTTAATAGTTTGCTTGGCTTTCAGGATTTAAGATTTGTTTCACTGAAAAAACAAGAGCTGCAGTCTTTTGTTTCTTTGCATCCATTCAAATGACACTATATTTGGGTATTTCCCTAAAGTTATGTAAATAGCAATCTTGCAGTTCCTACCAATCCAATACCCTTGAAATCTATAAATTGAGGAAAATTATTGGCCAGTTACTTAAATATATGCATAAAACTCATTAGAATTAAAAATTAGACAAATCTGTCAAAAACTTAATTCTTTTTTCAATTTGCGAAAATAATTTAAAGGGAGAGCCATCAATAATTTTCAAATATTTATGGGCTTTGGGAGGAGTAAGGAAATGGCCAGAGCTGAATTATTTTTGATCCTGAAATAAAATTTTGTAGTCACAATTTGCTAAGGTGGGTTGGTGTGTTGTTATTAAAGGCATTAAAATTTAAAAAGGCAAGAAACTTGTCAACTGAGTTCACATGGAATTCTTCCATAGTTCTGTTAAAACTACCACAGCCCATTTTTTGTATAGCACCTTAATTTAAGCAATGCGAACACCCTATTTCACTTGATTAATGTGTAATAACACATTCATAATCAGTATCTACTTTAAGTAATGAGAATATGATCATAGCAATCGCAAAAAAAGTAAACTTTAGTCTCAGAGCTTGGAGGTTAAGAATGATTACAAACTCATAAAGCTTAACAGAAAGTTAATAAAAGACCTGTATTCTAAGAACTGGACAGTATCCAAGACTTCTGACACAGTAAGTATATGTGTTGCTGTATTTTCACGTTCTGCGAGTGACCTAGGACTTTAGTAGGCCTGTTACATGCTATTAAAATGTGGAACAAAGCCAATCTCAAGGCTGCTGATGAGCAATATTAAAGTAAGGTTTGTATCTGGAGAAAGGGTAGTTCTACATTAGGAAATCTATTATCAACTCATTAAAGGAAAAGCTCCATTGCTAACTTGACTTGAGTATTTGACACCTAATTCTAATATAAAAAATACTTCTTAGACTAGTCAGGAAACTTTACAGCAAACACTGAAACAAGCTTTCTTTTCTCTGTTATTTCTCAAGCCCACATGATCCATCTTTTCAGCCTTTTTTCTGAAACACCTGTGGCAAAGGTTACCAGTGATCTCAATGTGACTATACGAAAACATGGATGTGTAGATTCAACCATAGGATGTTAGATTGTTACACATCCAACCTTGAAATTTTTTCATTTGGCTTCCCTGTCTTTGCCCTCTCCTCTTTATTTTTTATAATTCTACTTGCTAATCACTTTTGTAGACTCAAAACTCTTCATGGTTCATCTCAATTCAAGGCTTTTATGTAAATCTATAGATAAGTATATGTGTAGTTACACTTTTCTTCCAAATCTGTTCTAACTTGAATTCCTACAAATGAATAGGCAATACCCAGTCATCAAATCTCAGATTGTTGGGAGACTTCCCTTCCATTAACTAATCAATTAGGACAATGTATTTTTAACCTTTTACATGCCTGACCCATGGCAGACCATCTTTCATACACTTAGTTCTAATACTGATCATCAGAGGCCCAAACTACATAATCCACCTCTTGGAAACTACAGAACTTTCTGTTGGGCTCCAGAGTCCCCGTCAATTCATGACTGAATAAAGAAAATGCGGGCCAGGCATGGTGAGTGGCTCACATTTATACTCTGCACTCTGGGAGGCCAAGGTGGGTGGATCCGTTAAGCTCAGGAGTTAAAGACCTGCTTGAACAAGAGTGATACCCCATCTCTACTAAAAATAGAAAAAACAGCTGGACATTGTGTTGGGTGCCAGTAGTCCCTGTTACTCAGGAGGCTGAGGCAAGAGGATCACTTGAACCCAAGAGACTGAGGTTGCTGTGAGCTATGATTATGCCACAGCACTGTACACTGGGCAACTAAGAATGTCTCCAAAACAAAATATATGTATACAGAGGGTGCCAAAAAAAGTATATGCATTTTAAAAAAGGAAAAAGCTATTAAAATTATAATATATACTGATAAAAGATAAGCAAAAGTCATGTTTGAGTACCTCTTGTAATTGCAGAAGATGCAACTGTAATACTCAAATGTGACTTGAGTATTACAATTTTAATACAGGTTTTCCTGTCTTAAAATGTGTATACATTTGGTCACCCTCTGTATATACCATGGAGTACTTCTCAGTTATAAAAAGGAATAAAATAATGTCTTTTGCACAAACATGGATGGAACTGGAGCCCATTATCCTAAGTGAAGTATCTCAAGAATGGAAATACATACCACATGTACTCTCTGATAATTGGGCGCTAAATGATAGACACTCATGAACAGAAAGAGATGAAAAGGACTTTGGAAATCAAGAACGAGGGAACGAGGGGTTCTTTCAATTACTTGGTACAAAAAACACTATTCTGGCCCTGACTTAAGCCTTCTATAAGGTATCCATATAACAAAAACACTTGTACCCCCTTAATATTTTGAAATAAAAATAGTACGAAGCAATTGAAAAAAAGTATATGCATATGAATCTAAAAAAAGTACTGAGTGAAAGAAGCCAAACAAAAGTATGTATTATGAATATAGTTGTGTTAAGTTCAACATCAACTTCAATCTATAGTGACAGAAATCATAGTGGTTACCTCTGAGGTGGGTCATGGCATCATGGACATATATTGGGGAAGGTGAATGGAGGAACTTTGTATAGTGAAAGAAATGTTCTATATCTTGATGTCAGTGGTAGTTACACAGGTAAATACATAAATATTTATCAAACTGAGATTTGTGCTTTTCACTCTGTAAATAATACCTGAAAATATGGACATTTAAAACTCTACTATCCAACTAACAAAAATCAAAAAGTTTCATTGCTGTCAGGAATACAAAATGGTACAACTACTCTAGAACAGTACCATATCAAAGTTATAGAGTCATTTTCAATCCAGCAACTGTACTTCAGGAAGTCTAACATATAGATAAACATGTACTTGTGCAAGATGATTCCTTTATTGTAGTATTGTTTATATCAGCAAATGTTTGGAAACAGTGAAGTAGAGATCTGAAGCTACTTAAAGGACTATATATATCCATACAACAGATGAATATTAACAGAAAAAGAATGAAGATCAATTTGCAATGATATCGAGAGAGATCTCTAGAATATATTAGTAAATTAAAGGGGCATTGTAAGTCATATATCTCAATTTATTTATATTGACCCAAAAAAAAAAACACTAGACAGTCAAAGAAACTAAGTAAAATGGTCTCCAATAAGGGTAAAGAGAATAGAGTGGGTGGGGGCAGTGTTTGCTTTTAATAGGTTTGATTTTTGAACCACATAGATATAGCATCTGTTTCTTTTTGTTTTTGAGACAGAGTCTCACTGTATCCTCCTCGGTAAAGTGTTGTGGCATCGTAACTCACAGCAACCTCAAACTCTTGGGCTTAAGCAATTCTCTTGCCTCAGCCTCCCAAGTAGCTGGGACTACAGGCACCTGCCACAATGCCCGAATATTTTTTTGGTTGTAGTTGTCGTTGTTTAGCAGGTCCGGGTGGGTTGGAACCCGCCAGCCCTGGTATATGTGGCCAGCGCCCTAACCACTGAGCTACGGGCACCAAGCCCTGTTTCTTTTTAAAAAGAAATACAGGTAGTAAGCCCTTAAGACAGATGCTTCGTGAATTGTATATACAACTATAAGGTAAAACTTTTTAACAAAAGATGCAGTCATTTCCCCAAAACTGCAATGGAGTTAAATGGGAAAAACATAATTAGGTATAAAAAAAAAATTGGTCTGTAGTAATATTTTAACATGCCAGGATTTTAATGTATTTTTATTGTTGGAAATATTCAAAGACCAAACTATTACTTACCTGATAAATATTTCCTTTCATATGGGACTAAAATACAAAAGAAAATACAAATTACACTTGAAGTATGCTCCTGTTATAAGATTGAGTTTAAACATTTTCAAAGTCATTAAAAATGAACCCCTTTACCTAGTAGTTTAATATCCACATAATAGTAGCTTAGTATCTATATTTCTATTGCCTCAACAATTGTCTCTGTTATCTGTTTTGAATTTAGTTTTGGGGTGGTATTCTTGTTTTGTTTTTTGGAGGCAGAGTTTCACTCTGTTTCTCTGGTAGAGTGCCATAGTGTCATCTCATCATAGCTCATAGCAACCTCAAACTCCTGGGCTCAAGCGATCCTCTTGTCTCAACCTCCCAAATAGCTGGGTCTACACCTGGCTAGTTTTTCTATTTTTTTTTTGTTAGTGGAGATGGGGGTCTCAGTCTTGCTCAGGCTGGTCTCGAACTCCTGAACTCTAACAATCCGCCCATCTCAGCATCCCAGAGTGCTAGGATTACAGGCATGAGCCACTGTGCCTGGCCTTGAGCTTAGTTTTAGTTTTTTTCTTGTTGTCTTGTTTTGTTTTTATTGTTTGGGATTCATTGAGGGTACAAAGAATTAGGTTACACTGACTTCATTTGTTAGATAAAGTCCCTCTTATACTTGTGTCCCACCCCCAAGAGGAGTGCCATATACCGTGTCCTCCATCTCCCTCTCCCCACTACCTCATTCCCTTACCTTACCCCTTGTATTAGCTCATCCACTGCCTTCACATTAGAATTGACTAAATTGGATTCTTGCGTCTCCATTCTTGTGATGCTTTAATAAGTTGAACTTAGTTTTTAAAGAAAGACGTAGAGGCCTAACAAAATTCATTAGCTTGAGGCTGGGCATGCTGGCTCACATCTGTAATCTTAGCACTCTGGGAGGCCAAGACAGGAGAATGCTTGAGAGCAAGAGTTCAAGACCAGACTGAGCAAGAGCGAGACATTGTCTCTACAGAAAAAAAAAAAAGAAAGAATTAGCTGGGCATTGTTGTGCATGCCTATAGAAGGATTGGTTGAAGCCAGGAGTTCAAGACTGCAATGAGCTATCATGACACTACTGTATTCTAGCTCAGGTGAAAAAGCGAGATCATGCCTCAAAAAAAAAAAAATAGGGCAGCGCCCATAGTTCAGTGGGTAGGACGCCAAGGCACCTAAACCGAGGCTCGCAGGTTTGAACCCGGCCAGCTAAAACAACAATGACAACTGTAATAAAAAATAGCCAGTCATTGTGGCGGGTGCTGATAGTCCCAGCTACTTGGGAGGCTGAGGCAAGAGACTCACTTGAGCCCAAGAGTTTGAGGTTGCTGTGAGCTGTGATGCCATGGCTCTACCCAGGGCATCAGCTTGAGACTCTGTCTCAAAAGAAAAAAAAAAAAAAAAAGAATTAGCTGGCTTAGTGAAAATAAGGGATGTCAAGAAAAAGATAATAATGAGGTGAGGGAAATAAGATTCCAGTCGGAGAGTATAGAAAACAAACGTCATAAAACAGTTATGACTTTAACTTCATTAATATGGATTTGCTCACTATTTCTGAGGCTTTGAAGTTATAGTTTAATTAAAAAGTTGGTTGATTTCTTTTCTTAGCATTGTAGTCTTTGGTTTATGTAATGGTGCCCTGAGGTGTAGTGTTGGAAAAGAATGTTTAGAAAATCAAATATTTTAAGTTGAATATTCTACCATAAAACTATTAAAAACATTGATATATAATCATCATAAAACTAATTGTAGTCAAGAACCCTGCTGTAGCAAATAAAAAAATCTGTGTAATTCTATATGTAAAGAAAGGAAATAATCAGAGCCAGATGTATGGTTGTGGTCTACAGTTGAAGTAAAAAGAGAAAATACTAAGGATACAAAATGGGAAATGACAGTTTGTGTCATGTTTCAAGCATCCCCAAATTCAAACATATTTTAAAATTTTAAGTTTCCTTAATAAGAAAATATTTACTTCCTAAAATTTAGAAGAACAAACGTTGTGTAGTGTTTAACAAATAACATAAAAATATTGTGGGCAAGTATAATTTTGTTCACTAAAAAGCAGTGTGGTCAGGTGTGGTGGCTCACACCTATAATCCTAGCATTCTGGGAGTCTGAGGTGGGAGGATTGCTCTAGCTCAGGAGTTTAAGACCAGCCTGAGTAAGAGTGAGACCCCATCTCTACTAAAAATGGAAAAAATTAGCCAGGCATTGTGGCAGGCACCTGAACAACAGAGTGAGACTCTGTCTGAAAGAATGAAATAAAAAAGCATTCTGATGGGTCAGAAGAAAACTTACATTTTAATTCAGAATATAAGCCATGATATAATTTTTGACTGAACACAGGTTGTTCTTATCAAGAATCTAATTGCTTGTAAAGTGACATGAGAATTCTGGAATTGGCTCGGCGCCTGTGGCTTAACGGGCTAAGGCGCCAGCCACGTACCCCTGAGCTGGAGGGTTCGAATCCAGCCCGGGCCCACCAAACAACAATGACGGCTGCAACCAAAAAAAATGGCCGAGTGTTGTGGTGGGCGCCTGTAGTCCCCCTCTGCCCGCAGAGGCAGGAGAATCGCTTGAGCCCAGGAATTGGAGGTTGCTGTGAGCTGTGATGCCACAGCACTCTACCCAGGGGGATAGCTTGAGGCTCTGTCTCAAAAAAAAAAAAAGAGAATTCTGGAATTATACATGACTATTCTTCACAGCTTCTTAATCAAATTATCTGCAAAGAGACTATGATGATTTCTTTAAGCAGAATAATTTTTGACCTCTTGCAAACTCTAAGAGTAAACAGAATAAAAGTATGCGTGTTTCACATGATCTGGCCCTTCCTCATAAATGTAAGTATTACATGTTTGACTTCCAAGAGACTTGAGAGCAAGCTTTCCTACTATGTTCTGAAGTCAGTGCCTCCCTCTATTTAATGAGGCAAACTAATCTCAAAAAAATTATTTGAAAACCAGCCCTACTTTCACCATCCCTGTTAGAATGAAAAAAGGACCACCAATAATACTTACTAGCTGCTTTACATAGTGTTCCTTCCACGGAAGAAACTTCACAATTTCCTTTTCTCCATTCACCTGTCTTGGTGTGCAGAAAAGCACAGGTGTCAATTAGATCCTCACCATCTTCTTGGTCTGTCCACTTATTAAATGTCACATTTGAATTATCAAACCACTTGAAACTCGCATCTGTCAATTAAGGAATATTGTTAACATTATGACAGTTTTTTTCTTTTTTTTTTTTTTTGCTTTTATTTTTAGCTGGCTTTCACTTTTCTTCAGTTTCCTTGTTTTTTTTTTGTTTGTTTGTTTGTTATTTTTTCCATTGTCCGTACATGTAAAGATGCGCGGGCCGGTTGCCTCCCAAGTAGCTGAGATTACAGGCGCTTGCCACAATGCCCGGCGTTGTTCTTTCCTGGTGGTAGAGACGGGGTCTTTTCTCTGGCTCACTCATGCTGGTCTCGAACCGTGAGCACTGGAAATCCACCCGCCTCGGCCTCCCACAGCGCTGGGATTACAGACTTAAGCCACCACGCCCAGCCAACATTATGACAGTTTTTAAAGGTGTTAAAGGAAAGCCAAAGAAAAAGATCCAGGACTAAAGGTGGGAAGTTAGCTAAAGTATGTCTGGTCTAAACTTGTGGTTATAGGAATTAAACTCTATAGGAACATATTGTGTGTACAAACCATCAAAAGGTACTGGTTGAAGAGTGTTCTCATGAAGATCCCATTTTTGTAAAACTTAGAACCATATTTTAATCCAGACAAGAGAATCAACTATGGCTTACATCTGTGAAACCTGGTGAACTGTTCAGGCATATGCAGTGATACAAGTCATGTGCATACTGAAAATTCAATACCTACTGGAGGCCATAGAAAACATCAACTTGAACTAGACAACTGAAGAATCTAAACGCCATCAGTTTTAAAGAAAGAAAAAGTCGTGTCCCACAAGGTAAATATCACTCACCATCTGTGTCATAAAACATGCCTAGCAGGATATCATCCGGGCTTTTCCATTGCTTTCTCAAAATATCTAGTATAAAAGCATTTTCTTCTTCATTATGTATGCTTACCATGTCTGCTCCTAAAATTATTTTAAAGAGAAAAAAAAGTCAGTATACTTCAGAATCAGTGGAAATCACAGGAGGGTCCTTAGGAAAAAAACAATAAATTTAACTCCAGGAGAAAAGAAAACTAAATGACAAAAATCTTCCCCCAAAATACCTATTGTTGAGGAGGAAAACCACAAACTGGACAGACTAAACCTCCATTATAAGTAAAAAATGATAAAGCAAACACCTTAATAGAAAAACAAAATTAGTCTCAGACTACTATAAAGGCAATTCGGAAATGTGAAAAATTCAAGCTCATTAATGAAAAGTTAAAAATAAGCACCTTTTCAGACTTGCAGATTAAATAGTGCTAGCCTTTCAGTGCAGAGAAATAAGAACTATAATCAGTGGCAAGCCAACGTAATAATTAGTACAACCTTTTTGGATAGAATTTAGCAAGATGTATCAAAAGCCCTAGCAATTCTTAACAATTTGAGCTGAGACAGTCATTAGCTTGTGCTTAACTAAGCAAAATCACTAGTATTCATCACATATTGTTTATGACACTGAAAAACTAAAAGTAATGCTTAATGTCAGATTATGGTTTATCTATATATGGCATATTTATACAGTTGAATAATGTACAGTTATTAGAAAATATGCATTCTATATTTACTGCCACAGAAAGACATTTTTAAGGGAAAATGCAGATTACAGAAGAATTTGGCTTCTATGATTCCATTTTTATCTGACAGAAGATTTATTAAAATATATTTACATAAGGGAAAAAAGTCTAGAAGCATAGTTAAAATGTTAATCACAGAGTGGTAAAAACTAGGATATTTTTGTTTTATTTTTTAAATAATTGCTATGTGCTTTTCTATAGTGATCATGCATTAATTAATTGTGTAATTAAGAAAGAACTTTTCTTTTTTTTTTTTGAGACAGAGTCATGACAGGCTGTCGCCCTGGGTAGAGTGCCATGATATCACTGCTCACAGCAACCTCAAGCTCTTGGGCTTAAGTGATTCTCTTGCCTCAGCCTCCCAAGTAGCTGGGACTATAGGCACCTGCCACAAAGCCCGGCTATTTTTTGGTTATAGTTGTCATTGTTGTTTGGCTGGCCCGGGCTGGATTCGAACCCGTCAGCTCTGGCATATGTGACTGGCACTTTAGCCGCTTGAACTACAGGTGCTGAGCCTAAGAAAGAACTTTTAAAGAAAAAAGAAGACTGACCTTTAAAATACTAAATAATTAGCCCCAATACAGAATTCAGCCAGATTCTTTCTGAATTATTTCTCAATTTTTCAAAACTTTATGATTTTTAAAAAATCATTCCAGCTGCTATTACCTCTACCTATTAAATGTAATATAGAATTTTGATCTGTTTTACTCTAAAAATTTACTTATGAAATGTTACCAAAATGTCATTTTAGAAAAATCCTCAAGAGAAATATCTAACTAGGTTATAGTTTAGGTTACATCCATAAATGAGTTTTTTATCCTTTTCTCTGACCTTGTAGCAGCCAATGGAACTTTAATGATTTTTAACATTGTAATCTAATTAAATACTGTATAGACTTAAATTACTATATCAGGCAAATAAGACACTTTCATTTTCTTTAACAAATGACAGCATAAATCCCCGAAGAATTAATGTGCTCGGGCAAATTTTTTTCACAATGCATTACCAGTGACACTACCTGCTGAGATGTAATTTGGGTCTTTAATTCTCTTTATGGCTAGTGACATAGCTCATATATCACAAAAAGAAAAGACTGAAAATATTTATTGTTATAACAGATAATACATAAATTAAAGGTAAATGTTGAAAAATAAGACAAATGGTAGCTTCTCACAATTATTTTCCTAAATGAAAAATAGTAGCAAAAATAAGGAGAAGCACCATCAGGAAATTTTAGCCTAAAGCACCAGGAGTATTTATAAACATAGCTCTCTGAAGGCCCCAAAGTAACAAGTCACTTATTTTCTATAACCTAAATGACAGATTTATTATGTGATTGTGTATGGCAGTGGAGATTTTTTTCCACAGGTAAATATTCTAGTATTCCATATGTGTTTTCTTCATATACAGCAGAGAAAACACGATTCATGCCAGCGTACTGTTCTAAACCAAAACACTACTCTAGCCAAAAGTGAGTAACAGTAATGCTATGATTCATCAATGATTCATCAATGAGATGGGTAATTCCTGTATGGAAGCAAGTGTACAGAATTATCAAATAAATGGAAGCATTCTTGGGAATGTATAAGGAACTTTAAAAAATCAATTCAATAAGACAAACTCTATTTTAAAATGTTTAACAAGGGAAAAAGACAATTTTCTTTAGACATGACAAATTTTAATAATCGTATCTATATGTAATAATTTAAAATACTAACTAGCCACCCTGCTTCAACAGGTAGAATTAACGGACTATGAAACAAGCAGTCAAAAAAAAAGCCACAGAGTTTTTCGGTGTTTTTAATCGAGTTTTGCTTTACTTGATAAAGAAACAACTACCTTCAAGTAAGTTATAGAGGAAGTCAGTCAACAAGTATTAATTATGCCTCTGTCTAATAAATAGCTACTTAACTGTTTACAAATATTAGAGCTGAACAATGAACTTTGATCTTGTAGTTCATACAAACTACTAAGGGTAAACAAACATGCAGTTTTCTTGGTTCTCAGCCTCCAATATAATTTATGTTATTGAAATTTATGTTTGGGCTTGGTGCCCGTGGCCCAGTGGTTACAGTGCCAGCCACATACAACCAGGGCTGGCAGGTTCGAACCCAGCCCAGGCCTGCTAAACAACAATAACTGCAACAAAAAAATAGCCAGGCATTGTGGCAGGCGCCTGTAGTCCCAGCTACTTGGGAGGCTGAGGCAAGAGAATCGCTTAAGCCCAAGAGCTGGAGGTTGCTGTGAGGTGTGATGCCAGGGCACTCTACTGAGGGTGACATAGTGAGACCCTGTCTCAAAAAAAAAAAAAAAAGAAAGAAAGAAATTTATCTTTATATCTAAATAAACCTAATATAAAATGTTTTTATTAAAGGGACAGAAAACAGTTGTAGGGAAATCCCATTTAAAAAAATCTTATAAAACTAGTAAAATTGCTATTATTTTATTACAATGACTTAAAATAAAACCTTATTGTCATATTGAAGATTTTGTCTTATTTTCACAGAGCCAATGTTTAACATTATTTGGTAAGTAGGAGGCTTTTACAGGAAACCACAGATCTGTATTAAGTACTGGATGGCACTCACTCTTTCCATAATAAGTGAATGTGATTTTGATTAAGGTATCCTGAATACAGTCTTCCAAAATGTTACATTGGTGGGTTGTCAGAAATTGTTTTTTAGGGAAAGAGCATTTCTATTTTTTTTTTTTTTTGAGACAGAGCCTCAAGCTGTCACCCTGGATAGAAAGCTGTGGCATCACAGCTCACAGCAACCTCCAATTCCTGGGCTCAAGTGAGTCTCTTGCCTCTGCCTCCCAAGTAGCTGGTACCACAGGCACCTGACACAACGCCTGGCCATTTTCTGGTTGCAGCCGTCATGGCTGTTTGGCAGGCCCAGGCTGGATTCGAACCCGCCACCTCAGGTGTACGTGGCTGATGCCTTAGTCCCTTGAGCCACAGGCGCCGAGCCAAAAGAGCATTTCTAAATGCTGGAGTTGTGAATATGTCTATGACAAAATTTAATGATGTGATTAAGAGTTCTTTTAGGTCTCATACACTAATGCCAAGCATCTTTCAAGAAGCAAGGACTCTCATGGTCACCAGCTGGGATATTTCAGTTGAAAAAGATGCCAGCTCACATTACAGTTTCACTTAACAAGTGTCACAAAAATTACAGGCTTAATAAAAGAATGCACTTTTGAAAACTTTCAGAATGTTCCGTGGGTATAAACATTTTGGTCACATAAATTGCTTTTGTATCATTTGTCAAAAGTTATAAGTGTGCCCATCACCCAGACAGTGTGCACTATATATATTAGGTGTGAATTTACCCATCTCCTCTTCCCCTCCCACCTATTTTAATTTGATTAGTGTTATTTCCATATGTACACATAAGTGTCAATTAGTTCCAATTTAATAGTGAGTACTTGTGGTGTTTGTTTTACCACTCTTGTGATACTTCATTTAGAAGAATGGTCTCCGATTCCATCCTGGTTGTTATAAAAGATATTAGTTCACCCTTCTTATGGCTGAGTATTATTCCAAGGCACACATATACCATATTTTCTAATCCACTCATGTATTGATAGGAACCCGAGATGTTTCCACATCTTAGCAATTGTGAATTGTGCTGCTATAAACATTCAAGTGCAGCTGTCTTTTTTGTAAAGTGCCTTTTTTTCTCTTTGGGTAAATACCCAGTAATGGATTGCTGGATGGAATATACAAATGGCCTTTTATCATTTTTCCTTAATGTACTCTTCTTTACCATAGTCTCACTTCATGGTCCTATGTAATCTGATTTCTGCCAGCTCTGCATGCCTAAAACAGTGCTTTCAGGGCAAATAACAACATGATTAAGTTTGAAATCCAACAGTTCTAGATTTGAATCCTCGCTCTGCCAACTATTACCTGTGTGACTTGGAACAAACAATTGAATTTTATTTCCTTTCTTTTTTTTTTTTTGTTGAATTTTTTTTTTTTTTCTGAGACAAAGCCTCAAGCTGTCACCCTGGATAGAGTGCAATGGCATCACAGCTCACAGCAACCTCCAATTCCTGGGCTCAAGCGAGTCTCCTGCCTCAGCCTCCCAAGTAGCTGGGACTACAGGCACCCGCCACAATGCCCGGCCATTTTTTGGTTGCAGCCGTCATTGTTGTTTGGCTGCCCGGGCTGGATTCAAACCCGCCAGCTCAGGTGTACGTGGCTGGCACCTTAGCCCATTGAGCCACAGGCACCGAGCCTTTATTTCCTTTCATGATAAAGGAAGATAATAATAAACTACTTTGATATGTTTGTACTGATAATTAAAGCCAGGTTAAGTACGTGATGTGCTAAAAGCACAGTGCCTGGACAGAAGGCATATGAAATAGACACTGGTGCTAGGAAGGATCCTTAGGATGATGTTGTCCAACAACTGCCTTCTAATTCCAGGACTGAGTGTACATTCAATTCTACTGGCTGTGGCTTGTGTGTTGGAGAATAAAAGCTGTACATTAATTTTAACTACCCACTTACAAGTCAGATACAACAAAATTATTTTTTAAAAGAAATTCATGAACAGTATTTACTAATCGGTAAAAAAACAAAGAACAAGCCTCTTACCATGGTCAGTACACTGATTTCTGACATCCTCTATGCTTTCTACTTTGATAGCTTCTTGAAGAAAAACGTAACAACTGCCTTGAAACTGAACCCAACTGGATGAAGGACAGTCTGTGGAAAAAGAAAAACCATGTTAAGAAATTAAGAATAAGAATTACATGAATTGGGTGGTGCCCGTAGCTCAGTGGGTAGAGTGCCAGCCACATACACCGAGGCTGGCAGGTTCAAACCCAGCCTGGGCCTGCTAAAACAACAGTGACAACTGCAACAAAAAAAATAGCCAGGCATTGTTGCGGGCACCTGTAGTCCCAGCTACTTGGGAAGCTGAGGCAAGAGAATCACTTAAACCTAAGAGTCTGAGGTTGCTGTGAGCCCTGATGCCACAGCACTCTACCCAGGGTGACAGCTTGAGACTCTGTCTCAAAAAAAAGAAAAAGAATTACATAAATTCCCCAAAATAAGGAAATTAGATATTAAATGTTCACACACACAGAAAGGTAATTTCCCTGGTCAAGTCTTTCTTAAAATAAGAAATCAGGGTTCAGGGCCTGTGGCTCAAGCGACTAAGGCACCAGCCACATATACCGGAGCTGGCAGGTTCGAATCCAGCCTGGGCCCGCCAAACAACAATGATGGCTACAACCAAAAAATAGCCGGGCTTTGTGGTAGGCTCCTGTAGTTTCAGCTATTTGGGAGGCAGAGGCAGGAGAATCGCTTGAGCCAGAAGTTGGAGGTTGCTGTGAGCTGTGATGCTACAGCACTCTATGCAGGGCAATGGTTTGAGGCTCTGTCTCATAAAAAAAAAATAGTAAGAAATCAGTGTAATAGGAATTTGTTTCTATTTTACATGTAGGAAAAGAGAAATGTGATAATGATTCTCTTCTGATTTGACAGCAAAGTTACAAAGCCTTTAGGTTGTTTAGGAATTCAGGTATGTAAATTGTAGCATTATTACCAAGGCAACAAATTATCAAGGAAAAAAACCAAACAGAATTAGAGACTTCTCTTTGAAGTCGATAATAATAGTTTATAATAATAATCTAAAAAGTCTTAAGAGTTTTATAAGGCCCTCTTGTTCAAAGTATACCTCCAAGAACAAAGAAAGTTCCTAGATTATAAATATTCAGAGAAGTTTTCATATTGCACTGGAAAACAAGGTTTACGTTCTTATGAATCTTCTTTTTTTCTTTTCTTTTTGTAGAGACAGAGTCTCACTTTATTGCCCTCGGTGGAGTGCTGTGGCGTCACATAGCTCACAGCAACCTCCAACTCCTGGGCTTAGGCGATTCTCTTCCCTCAGCCTCCCCAGTAGCTGGAATTACAGGCGCCCACCACAACACGCGGCTATTTTTCTGTTTTGCAGTTCGGCCAAGGCTGGGTTTGAACATGCCACCTTTGGTATATGGGTCCAGCGTCCTACTTGCTGAGCCACAGGCGCCACCCCTTATGAATGTTCTTAATTTAACACTTCATCAAAGCAGTCTGTGAAAATAGAACCACATCTCTTCCTCTGTTGCTACAAAGTAGAGAGGCATTTCCTTCATCTCTACTTTGGTCTTTTTTGATTCATTATGAAGACTAGACAGTGTTTTTCTACCTTTTTTAAATCTCACGGCACAATTGAACCTATAGTTAGACTTTTGTGGCACATTTAAATTTTGTTGATAAAAAAAGAGTAAATAAAAAAAGAATATACATACTGTGCTTTGAATTTCTTTACAAAATAAATTAATAATGATCTATTTATTTATTAAATCATAGCTGTGTACATTAATGTAATCATGGGGTACAATGTGCTGGTTTTATACACAATTTGAAATATTTTCATCAATCTGGTTAATATAGTCTTCATGGCATTTTCTTAGTTATTGTGTTAAGACATTTATATTCTACACCTTGTAAATTTCACCTATACCCTTCTAAGATGCACCGTAGGTGTGGTCCCACCAATTACACTCCCTCCACCCATCTTCCTCCCTCCCCTCCACTCCCTCTCCCCTTCTTCTTGAGCTGTAATAGGGTTATAGCTTTCATAATAAAGCTATAAATTGGTTTCATAGTAAGACTGAGTACATTGTACACTTTTTCTTCCATTCTTGAGATACTTTGCTAAGAAGAATATGTTCCAGCTCCATCCATGTAAACATGTAAGAAGTAAAGTCTCCATCTTTCTTTAAGGCTACACAATATTCCATGGTGTACATATACCACAATTTATTGATCCATTCATGGGTCAATGGGCACTTGGGCTTCTTCCATGACTTAGGAATTATGAATTGGGCTACAATAAACATTCTGGTACATATATCTTTGTTATAATGTGATTTTTGGTCTTCTGGATATATACCTAGTAGAGGAATTGTAGGATTGCATGACAGGTCTATTTTTAGATCTCTAAGTGTTCTCCAAACATCTTTCCAAAAGGAACGTATTAGTTTGCATTCCCACCAGCAATGTAGAAGTGTTCCCTTTTCTCTACATCCACGCCAACATCTCTGGTTTTGGGATTTTGTGATGTGGGCTAATGTTACTGGAATTAGATGATATCTCAAAGTAGTTTTGATTTTCATTTCTCTGATGATTAAGGATGATGAGCATTTTTTCATGTGTCTGTAGGCCATGTGCCTGTCTTCTTCAGAGAAGTTTCTATTCAAATCCCTTGCCCACATTCAGATGAGATCGTTTGTTCTTTTCTTGCTAATACATTTGAGTTCTCTGTGGATTCTGGTTATTAAACCTTTGTTGGAGACATAACTTGCAAATATCTTCTCCCGTTCTGAGAGCTGTCTGCTGGCTTTACTTACTGTGTTCTTGGCTGTGCAGAAGCTTTTTAGTTTGATCAGGTCCCAGTAGTGTATTTTTGATATTGCTTCAATTGCCCAAGGGGGCCTCCTCATGAAATATTCGCCCAGGCCAATTCCTTCAAGAGTTTTTGCTACACTTTCTTCTAGTATTTTCTTCTAATATTTTGATAGTTTCATGTCTTAAGTTTAAATCTTTAATCCAGTGAGAGTCTACCTTAGTTAATGGTGAGAGGTGTGGGTCCTGTTTCAGTCTTCTACAGGTTGCCAGCCAGTTCACCCAGCACCATTTGTTAAATAGGGAATGTTTTCCCCACTAAAAGTTTTTAATTGGCTTGTCAAAGATTAAATAATGGTAAGCAGCTGGCTTCATCTCTTGGTTCTCTATTCTGTTCCATACGTCTACCTCTCTGTTTTTGTGCCAATACCATGCTGTTTTGATCACTATGGATTTATAGTATAGTCTGAGGTCTGGTAGCGTGATTCCTCCTGCTTTGTGTTTATTTCTGAGTAATGTCTTGGCTATTCGAGGTTTTGTCTGATTCCATATAAAATGAAGTCTTATTTTTTCAAGATCTTTAAAGTATGACAGTGGAGCTTTAATAGGGATTGAATTAAAATTACATATTGCTTTGGGTAGTATGGACATTTTAACAATGTTGATTCTTCCCAGCCATGATGAGCATGATATGTTTTTCCATTTGTTAACATATTCAGCTATTTCTTTTCTTAGAGTTTCATAGTTTTCTTTATAGAGATTTTTCACATCCTTTGTTAGGTAAACTCCCAAATATTTCATCTTCTTTGGCACCACTGTGAATGGAATCAGGGTCTTGTTTTTTTTTTTTTTTTTCCCTTGAGACAGAGCCTCAAGCTGTCACCCTGGATGGAGTGCCATGGCATCACAGCTCACAGCATCCTCCAATTCCTGGGCTCGAGAGAGTCTCTTGCCTCTGCCTCCCAAGTAGCTGGGACTACAGGCACCCGCCACAACACCTGGCCATTTTTTATTTTTTGGTTGCAGCCATCTTTGTTGTTTGGCGGGCCCGGTTGGGATTCGAACCCGCCAGCTCAGGTGTACGTGGCTGGTGCCTTAGCCCGTTGAGCCATAGACACCAAGCCTGGAATAGAGTCCTTGACTGTTTTTTCAGCATGACTATTGTTGGTATATATAAAGGCTACAGATTTATGAGTGTTGATTTTGTAACCTGAGACGCTGCTGTATTTCTGATGATTTCCATTTCCTTGAAATATAGTTGACCAGCTCTTCACCCTGAGTCTATATTTATCTTTTAAGGTATGATGAGATTCTTGTATAAAACAGATATCTGGCCTAAGTTTTGTATCCAGTCAGCCAACCTGTGCCTCTTTAGAGGACAATTTAAGCCATTCACATTAATTGAGAATATTAATAATCCTGGTAGAATTTTGGGTATCAAGTTTTTCGAAAGTCCAATGGACATTTTTAATCCTTTTGTCGCTGTGGAAGTTGGAATTTGATCAAAAGTCTCTGAGTGAGTTTACTTTTGTGGTGGAGGATTGCACTGGTCATTATGGAGGATAGGTCTGAGAATATCCTGGAGAGCTGGTTTAGTTATGGCAAATTTCTTCAACAGGTAAATGTCATTAAAGTATTTAATTTCAGCTCGGTGCCTGTGGTTCAATGGGTTAAGGTGTCAGCCATGTACACCTGAGCTGGCGGGTTCGAATCCAGCCTGGGCCGGCCAAACAACAATGACAGCTGTAACCAAAAAATGGCCAGGCTTTGTGGCGGGCGCCTGTAGTCCCAGCTACTTGGGAGGCCAAGGCAAGAGACTCACTTGAGCCCAGGAATTGGAGGTTGCTGTGAGCTGTGATGCCATTTCACTCTAGCCAGGGTGACAGCTTGAGGGTCTGTCTCAAAAAAAAAAAAAAAAAGTATTTAATTTCTCCATCATACATGAAACTCAGTTTAGCTGGGTACAGGATCCTGGGTTGAAAATTATTTTATTTTAGGAGATTAAAAGTTGATGACCACCAGCTTCTAGCTTGAAAGGTTTCAGTGGGGAGATCTGCAGTCATTCTAATATTCTTCCCTTTGTAGCTTATGGTTTTCTTACATCTGGCTGCTTTCAGAATTTTCTCCTTCATATTAACTTTAGTGAAGTTAATTATGATGTGTCTGGGGGGGTGTCTTATTTGGGTTGAGTCGTGCTGGGTTTCTGAAACTGTCTGCTATCTGAATTTCAGAATCTCTTGGCATGTCTGCAAAGTTCTCCTTCATAATCTCATGAAAAAGGGCCTCTGTGCTTTGTGAAGCAACTTTGTTGCCTTCATGAATTCCTATAAGGCAAATATTAGTTTCTTTGAATTATTCCAAAGCTCTCTGAGAGAATGATCCATTTTTTCTCTCCATTTCTCTTCCTCTTTGAGCACTAGGGAGCATTCAAAAGTTTTGTCTTCAATGTCAGAAATCCTTAGTTCTGCTTGCTCCATTCTGTTACTGAGGGATTCTACTGTTTTTCTTAGATCTTCAAGGGCTGCAAATTCTTGTCTCAGTGTGCCAAAATCTTTGGTTATTTTGTCTTTGAATTCATTGAGACAACTTTTCAATTGCTCCTTGAATTTCTAATTCCAACTTTATTTACCTCCATTGTATCAATCTTATTTGCAATCCAAATGCTGAATTTTATTTCTGACGTCTCAGCCATTTGTTTATAAATGGGATCTTCAGTTGTATCTTCCATATCATTCCTTGGGGGAGTTGAACTACCTTGGTTTTTTATGTTACCGGAGTTTTTCTGCTGATTCTGCCCCACGATTATTTTACACTGTTTGGCTAGATTAGCAGATAAGGTGAAGTTGGGTTGGGGGGCTATTGGAGTAGTGATTAACCAGCTCTTTACCCAACAGCTGTGACTGGTGTCTGTACCTTTTCCCCTAGAGCTTTGCAAAGGACCTCTCCAGGGCTACAGCCTGAGACACTGGGGACTTACTTGGTGTGGCAGGGGCTAAGTGGCTCTGTCTTGTTTTCAGCTGGTCTCTGTCCTACCCTAGTGAATCAGTTACTCTGGGTTGAAGTCTCAGCTGTGGAGAAATACCAGCAATTAAGTCACCCCACCCTCCACGGGCAACAACTGTAAAAGGAAAATCAAACCTTCCCACAACTACACACCCAGGGTACCACTTTGGATAGTCTTTGGGTAATTGGTCCAGTCCAAGAGATCCAAATCAATCGTCCCAGTCAGCACCTGTTCTCAAGTGAGGGCGTTCAAAAGGTCTCTGGCAACTAGATAGCAGGGGTCTGCTGGCAGCTCGAGTATGACTCGTTGTGGTGCTCCATGGAGTCAGAAGACTCCCCCAGCAAATGAATTAGTCTGGGAAGTTTGATGCCTTCTTCCCCATCTTGCACCTCTGTCACACCCAGTCACTGGTAACCCTGCAGGGCTACAACCCAGTTCCTTCCAATGAGCAGATGTTCCAGGGGTTTTAGCCTGCCTGAGTCACAGACAGATCTTATGTCTCCTCGGTCAGGCCTCTGCACTCTGACACCATCCAGCAGGTCTGACAACCTTGGGTGGTTAATGGAAGCTGGGGTGGTTCACTCAGTTCTAGCCCCGCCCCGATTGATGTTGCTGACACTTATATTTGCCCAGAATTTGTGATTCTGTCCTGGCTGTATTCCCCTGTGGACCAGGCACTGTTTGAGTTGGTAGAAACTGCAACTCAGCCATGGTCTGCCACTGCCCAGAGCTGGTGTTTCTGTTTGCCCTGCAGTCTGTGTTGGGGTGGGTGTGGCTCACACTCAGCTCGGAGTTCTAGCTTCAGCCTGGCTGCCTTTGTCTCAGCTATGATCCCCTGAGGGCCAGGTGTTTGTTAGGCTAACTTAAGCAGTCCTGGCTCAGCCCTGCCCTGGGAGTATGCCATTTCTGCACACATGTCTTCAATTCTCCGTTCCACCGCACTCTGTCCAGGCTGGTACTATCTCAGGCATACCCTTTGCTCACAGGGTCTCCATTACCCTCCCAGATCTAATCCACCAATATCTGCCACTGGAGAAGATGTCTAGCTTTCTCTGGTTACCCAGAGAGATAGGGAGTGTCCTTCTAAAATATCCCCAGGAGTATTAGCCCTATTGTTCCCACTGCTGCTGCTGCTGCTCTGTGCCGGAGGGCACTGCCTCCCTTTCCTGTATGGTTCCTTCAGTCCACTGTCTTCTCCTTAACCCTGTGCTGCAGAATCAGCACAGACCTGCCCAGCCCATGTCCTGTCCACACCTCTCGAGAAAATGACCAAGAATCTGGCTTCCAGACCTCAGGGTGAGAGTGGAAGTGAATGCTGGAAGTTGAGAATTGCAGGTTGAGAATATATACAGTTTTATACAGTTTTATGTCTGGCAGGAGAGTGCCATGGCACCCTAGTAGGGGAAGGAGGTCCTTTTTTTTTTTTTTTTTTTTTTTTTTTAAGACAGAGCCTCAAGCTATCACCCTGGATAGAGTGCTGTGAGCTGTCAAGCTCCAATTCCTGGGCTCAAGCAAGTCTCCTGCCTCTGCCTCCCAAGTAGCTGGGACTACAGGCGCCCGCCACAATGCCTGTCCATTTTTTGGTTGCAGCTGTCATTGTTTGGCCGGCCTGGGCTGGATTCGAACCCACCAGCTTGGGTGTATGTGGCTGGCGCCTTAGCCCATTGAGCCACAGGTGCCGAGCCAGGAGGTCTGGTTTTTAGAGGGTCTCTCCTGTGGGATAAAATGGGAGGATGTTTAAACTCTGCTCACTTGTTTGTAGAAAGTATACTGCAAGCCATTCTCATGGGGGAGGGGACTACTGTCCACTTGGTGATGGATTTTGTACCTTTTGTTTGTAGCCTTTGGGTTGCAGCTCGCCTCAGCAGGGTTGATGTGCGTTCTTCAACCTTCTCTCTTGGCTCAGCTCCAAACCATCAGCTTACTTGCTAAACTTTGGTCCTTTAATTCTCCTTCTGGACAGGAGCCTCTGTGGAAGGCTGGCTCCAGTCGGCCATCTTGCCTCCACCCCCCCCTTAATTAATGATCTTTAAAATTTTTCACAGCACACGCTAAAATCTTCTCATGGCACTTTGGTTGAAAATCACTGCTCTAGAATCTCACTAGCTAGCATTAAAAGCAAAAGTAAGAATGTAAGAGCTTGATTTTGCTGGGCATGGAAAAAGGAAAAGAACATTTTACTTAATTCCACTGAATAAAAGAGTACAAAGCATTAAGCTTCTATAGTCTTTTAGGTTTATATAGGTAAAGTCTTAGTGATTTTGTCTATACAGGTAAAATAGATATTGATTTTATTCTTAAGTTCTGTAGATATTACATTTTTAATATAAACAAGTAGAAATAAGCCCTATTGCAAAACTCAGAACTCACCAATCAGCTACACTGATCTAAATTAATTTAACACTTTGGATTTTACAGAACTCAGAATATGGCAGAGACCATTAGCTGTCCTCAGTACTGACCTCAGTTTGTTATATAGCACAGTGCACCTGGCCCCAAGCTCAATTATTTCCAGTCTTCTCATAACTTCTAGATAATGAGGCACGAGCAGAAGTGAAATGTTCAACTTTCGGGTCTGGTCTTTAACAGGAAGCAGTGTGCTGCCTGTACTGTATTCCCCCTTTCCCATTGGCTAAACCGTATTAGATCACATCTTTAATCATGTGATGAATGGAAACCCTCAGGGATAACAGGGCAACAAGATGGAAGGGTCCTAGGTGGTTCTGCCATGTCACATTCACATTGTAGTGAAAGAGCAACAACTTCTATCTTGTTAAGTCTCTTGTTAATTCAGATCACTGTCCTAACAGCTGCACCAGTCACCTAATTAATGTAATGGGCTAAATTAAAATTATCCCAACATGTGAGATGGGGCTTTCTTTGGCCTCATGCTGTCACTTCTAGTAGTTAAACCATCCAAAATGTACTGAGATGAGGGTAGATGTCCCAACATAAAATTTATTTTACACATAGGGTTTTTTTTTTCCTTCCTGATGTTTCATTAGCTCTTGAATTAACATTTGTGACTACTGTGGCTTAAACTCTGCCAGGAATCTAGAACCGTCCCAATATGGTGGCTTACAGATAGTTGGATAGGGATATTTTTGCAACAAGCACTTTCTTTTGTGAAAATGCTCATTATGAAACATTAAGTAAAAAATTTGGTTGTAAAATTAGAGCATGATCCCACGATCAAAGAAGTTCATCGAGATTAAGGAATTGGAGATACCAGACACCTTTGTAGGAGGAGGGTTCAGAAGGCCTCAAAACAAGGCACTTGGTTGAAAGTCTGCATGTGGCATAGCTAGTCCTTTAGATCCTCTTCCTGAGAAATAGCACTCAGCCATCTCAAGTTCGTTATACACTTCTATCGCCTTCTTTGAAAGTCTGGCCTTCACTCAGAGGAAAGACTTTTATTTCTTCAAATCTACTTCCAGGCATTAAACATTACTCTGTGTCTGCTTATCTTTGAAGCCCAAGTCATCCATCTATACCTCTTTTTCCAAGACATTACAACTGGAATTTATTCTGACTTTCTCAAACTATTTCACCACACAATTCTTTCTTTCCTATGCCACCATCCAACAGCTATGTAAAGTACAGAAGGAACATGCTTTAAAGTTAGACAGACTTGGGTGTTTATTTGGTGGTGAGACTCTGAACAACTTGTATTATTTCGTGTGTTTCCACACACACACACACACACACACACACACACACACACACACATACAAAGGATATCTACCTCACTGGATTGTTGTGAACATTAGGTAAGATGCACAGCACAGTACCTACTACAAGGGAAGTACTCAAAAAATGTAGTTTTTATTAAACATATCATTCTGTTGTTGTTATTTTTTGGGGGGGGGAGGTTTGAGACAGAGTCTCACTTTGTTGCCCTCAGTAGACTGCTATGGTGTCATAGCTCACAACAACCTCAAACTCTTGGACTCTTATGATTCTTCTGCCTCAGCCTCCTGAGTAGGTGGGACTATAGGCGCCTGCCACAACGCCTGGCTATTTGTTTTTTAGAGACAGTGTCTCGCTCTAGCTCAGGCTGATCTCTAACTCCTGAGTTCAGGCAATCCACCTGCCTTGGCCTCCCAGAGTGCTAGGACTACAGGCGTGAGCCACTGCGCCCGGCCATCATCATTCGTTATCTTTTCCCCCTAGACAAGTGACCACTGTCATAAAATATGGACTTGAGCCTTAGTAATTTTTGGATCCCTAACACTTCATAGCTCTTAGACTGTAACAGGGACTTAAAATACTTTGCTGAATGAATGAATCCTCTTCCTCATCCTTAAATAGCTTAATTTATCTAATCAGCATCTTCAAACACTCCCTTTCCTGTGGGTTCCTTTTCTTCTTGAAGTATGTGAAATTTCTTAAATCTTAAAATAAGATCTTCTGCCTCAGCGCCTGTAACTCAATGGGCTAAGGCACTAGTCACGTACACCTGAGCTGGCGGGTTCGAATCCAGCCCGGGCACACCAAACAACAATGATGCTGCAACCAAAAAATGGCCAGGCATTGTGGCGGGCACCTGTAGTCCCAGCTACTTGGGAGGCAGAGGCAGGAGCCTCACTTGAGCCCAGGAATTGGGGGTTGCTGTGAGCTGTGATGCCACCACACTCTATCCAGGGTGACAGCTTGAGGCTCTGTCTCAAAAAAAAAAAGATCTTCTTTCTTAAATAAGAACAATGTATAAACATTTTAAGAAAGGGAAAAACTATGTTAAAATTATAATACTCAAGTCACATTTGACTTCTGCTCTTATAGGAGATATAATACACAGGATAACAAATCTGATATCTATTAAAATTTCATATATTTTATATATAAACGCTGATATACATTAAAATTTTAATAGTTTTTTTTCTTCTTAAAAGGTGTATACATTGTTTCGGTGCCCTCTGTACAACTGAATTGACCTTGCTGCCAATTCTACTACCTTTCCTGGTATACTTTTTTTTTTTTTTTGTAGAGACAGAGTCTCACTCTATTGCACTCGCGTCACACAGCTCAGAGCAACCTCCAAGTCCTGGGCTTAGGCGATTTTCTTGCCTCAGTCTCCTGAGTAGCTGGGACTACATGCGCCCATAACAACGCCTGGCTATTTTTCTGTTTGGCAGTTCAGCTGAGGCCAGGTTTGAACCCGCCATATTCAGTATATGGGGCTGGCGCCCTACTCGATGAGCCATAGGCGCCACCCCCTGGTATACTTTTTAAAAAGCAAACATTTTATTGAAATACAACATACAGGGCGGGGCACAGCCGCTCACGCCTATAACCTTAGCACTCTGAGAGGCTGAGGCGGATGGACTGCTTGAGGTCATAAGTTGGAGAACAACCTGAGCAAGAAATGAGACCCTTATCTCTACTAAAAATAGAAAAACTAGCAAGGTGTTGTGGTGGGGGCTTGTAGTCCCAGCTACTCAAGAGGCTGTGGCAAGAGGAACATTTGAGCCCAAGAGTTTGAGGTTGCTGTGAGCTATGATGCCATTGCAGCACTCTATCTAGGGTGAAAAAGTAAAACTCAGTCTCAAAAAAAAAAAAAAGAAAAAAAAATATAATATACACATAAGTCATAAATATACAGGTTGGTGAATTTTAATAAAGTAAACATACCCAAATGATCATCAGTGCAGCAAAGAAACACCACTAATTCCTTTTGTTCACCACTCCCTTTCAAAGATAATCACTATCATCTTAGATTTGCCTGTTTTTGAATTTTATAGTCATGGAATCATACATGATTTACTCTTTTGTATCTGGCTTGTTTGGATAAACATTATTTTCATGAGATTCATTCATATTGTAGCCTGTGCCTGTAGGTTGTTCTTTCCCATTGCTATATATGTAGTAGTATATCAATTTTTTTT
>CAUYRH010101478.1:0-13410 GCA_963574655.1 Perodicticus potto | reverse complement strand
AAATTATAGACCAGTATCACTAATGAATATTGATGCAAAAATATTCAACAAGATCCTAACAAGCAGGATCCAGCAACACATCAAACAAATTATATACCATGACCAAGTGGGTTTTATCTCCGGATCTCAAGGATGGTTCAATATATGTAAATCTAAAAATATAATTCAGCACATAAATGAATTAAAAAACAAAGACCATATGATTCTCTCAATTGACACAGAAAAAGCTTTTGATAATATACAGCATCCCTTAATGATCAGAACACTTAAGAAAATGGCTATAGAAGAGACATTTCTTAAACTGATACAGGCCAGCTGCAGTAAACCTACAGTGAATATCATATTGAATGGAGTTAAATTGAAATCATTCCCATTCAGATCAGGAACCAGGCAAGGTTGCCCATTGTCTCCACTGCTGTTTAACATTGTAATGGAAGTTTTAGCCATTGCAATTAGGAAAGAAAAGGCACGCAAGGGTATCCATATAGGGTCAGAAGGGATCAAATTTTCACTCTTCACATATGATATGATTGTATATCTGGAAAATACCAGAGATTCTACTAAAAAACTCTTAAACATTCAACATTTATGAATGTTGATTTTGTAACCTGAGACACTGTTGTATTCCTTTAGAAGTGATCAAGGAATACAGCAGTGTCTCAGGTTACAAAATCAACATTCATAAATCTGTAGCCTTTATATAAACCAACAAGAGCTAAGCTGAAAAAACAGTCAAGGACTCTATTCCATTCATGGTAGTGCCAACAAAGATGAAATATTTGGGAGTTTACTTGACAAAGGCTGTGAAAGTTCTCTATAAAGAGAACTATGAAACTCTAAGAAAAGAAACAGCTGAAGATGTTAACAAATGGAAAAAACATACCATGCTCATGACTGGGAAGAATCAACATTGTCAAAATGTCTTTATTACCCAAAGAAATATATAATTTTAATGCAATACCTATTAAAGCTCCATTGTCACATTTCAAAGATTTCAAAAAAATAATACATCATTTTATATGGAATCAGAAAAAACCTCAAATAGCTAAGACATTACTCAGAAATAAAAACAAAGCAGGAGGAATCATGCTACCAGACCTCAGACTATACTATAAATCAATAGTGATCAAAACAGAATAGTACTGGTCAAAAACCAGAGAGGTAGATGTATGGAACAGAATAGAGAACCAAGAGATGAACCCAGCTACTTACCGTTACTTGATCTTTGACAAGGCAATTAAAAACATTCAGTGGGGAAAAGATTCCCTATTGAACAAATGGTGCTGGGTGAACTGGCTGGTGACCGGTAGAAGACTGAAGCTAGACCCACATCTTTCACCTTTAACCAAGATAGACTCTCACTGGATTAAAGATTTAAACTTAAGACATGAAACTATAAAAATACTAGAAGAAAGTGCAGGGAAAACTCTTGAAAGAATTGGCCTGGGTAAATATTTTATGAAGAGGACTCTCCCGGCAACTGAAGCAGCATCAGAAATACACTACTGGGACCTGTTCAAACTAAAAAGCTGCTGCACAGCCAAGAACACAGTAAAGCAAGCAGACAGCCTTCAGAATGGGAGAAGATATTTGCAGGTCATGTCTCTGACAAAGGTTTAATAATCAGAATACACAGAGAACTCAAACGTATTAGCAAGAAAAGAACAAGTGATCCCATCTCAGGGTGGGCAAGGGACCTGAAGAGAAACTTCTCTGAAGAAGATAGGTACATGGCCTACAGGCACATGAAAAAATGCTCATCATCCCTAATAGTCAGAGAAATGCAAATCAAAACTACTTTGAGATATCACTTAACTCCAGTAAGATTAGCCCACGTCACAAAATCCCAAAACCAGAGATGTTGTTGTGGATGTGGAGAAAAGGGAACACTTCTACATCGCTGGTGGGAATACAAGCAAATATGATCCTTTTGGAAAGATGCTTGGAGAATACTTAGAGATCTAAAAATAGAATGGCCATTCGACCCTATGATTCCTCTACTATGTATATATCCTGAAGACCATAAACCACATTATAACAAAGATATCTGTATCAGAATATTTATTGCAGCCCTATTCATAATTGCTGTCATGGAAAAAGCCCAAGTGCCCATCGACCCACGAATGGATTAACAAATTGTGGTATATGTACACCATGGAATTTTATGCAGCCTTGAAGAAAGATGGAGACTTTACCTCTTTTATGTTTACATGGATGGAGCTGGAAAAAATCCTTCTTAGCAAAGTATCTCAAGAACGGAAGAAAAAATATCCAATGTACTCAGCCCAACTATAAAACTAATTTATAGCTTTCATATGAACGCTATATCCCAATTACAGCACAAAAATATGGAGAAAAGGGCAAGGGATGGTAGGGGAGGGGGGAGGATGGGTGGTGGGAGACTAATTGGTGGGTCACACCTACAGTGCATCTTAGAAGGGTATAGGTGAAACTTACTAAATGTAGAATATAAATGTCTGAACACAATAACTAAGAAAACGCCATGAAAGCTGTTAATCAGTTTGATGAAAATATTTCAAATTGTATATAAAACCAACACTTTGTACCCCATGATTGCATTAACGTACACAGCTATGATTAAATAAAAAAAATTAATTTAGCTTTTCTGTAACTCTTGGAAACATTTGCATTTTAAAAGTTGTTTCATATAGGTCTATAGGTTAGAAATTCTGAAAATACTTTATGTATATACTAGGGTTGAATAAATAAATAAATATATTATAGCTACTAAAAGCAAGATGTTACAAACAAACAAAGAATAAATGCTAGAAGGAGCCCTGTTGTGCTGGATTTCAGTCAGAGGACTCAGTATATACTCATTTCTAAACATATATGTATAGATATATAGAGAAATATAAAGCTATTTTACATGTATTATTATACACATATATACACATACATATACTTATAGTATACATATATATACACTTATATACTAGTATGTGCCTGCATATGTATAAATATACAAACTACTATACATATCGATACTGTGTATATGTGTATAAAATAATTTAAAAATATTAAATAAATATGGGAAGAAAGAAAATAAATTACCTTTCAGAGCAACTCTAAGTAATAAATGTAGAAGGAGTGAGGGAAATATAAAATGACCATTAGAGTATTTTAGCAACAACTGCTTCAGTCAAAATTTACTAGTGAGTACTAAAATTAGTAGGCAAAATTTAAAGAGAGCCAGAATATACACACAGCCTCAAACTTACTTCTCCAAAATATATGTTGATTACCAAAAAATGAATAGTACTTATATAGTATAGAAATCTGGCAGACACTACCTTAACCAATTGAGAAGAGGGACATTACTTACCTCTTGATATTATGTACTAGGGAAGTTACAACACCTCCAACGTAATCTTTTCAAAAATTTATAAACTCAGACCATTAAGAAACATCAAACAAACCCAAATTCAGAGTTTGTTTGACCAGTAATCTTCATTTGTGTCAAGATCATAAAAAAGAAAAAAATCAAGTAACTGTCACAGATTGTAGGAGACTAAGGGGACATAATGGCTAAATGTAATGTGGGATACTAGCTTAGATCCTAATACAGAAAGGACAGAAGTTGAAAAAGTGGTGAAAATGGAAGGAAGTCTATAGTTAATAGTATTGAATCAATGTCAGTTTCTGCCTTTGCCCCAACACTTACTTCTAGCTTCCTGAGATTCATTAAGCCTCAGTTTTCTTATCTGTAAACTATCTTTTTCATATTGTGGCAGATGGTGGATAGACACTAACCAATTCTATAACATGCACATGATTACAAAGGAAATGAGCCTTGACAAATGAGCCTTGCATATGCAAGATAATTGTTTTAGGGAAAGGTAAGTGAAAGGCATATGGGAGAGGAAGCGGTAAGTTGGCAGTCTAGAGGCAGCTTTCCCAGAAGCTCCTGTATAGAACTAGAAAAATTGTACTGAAGTGAACTTGGAGTAGTGAAATTGGGAAGTTGAGCACAAGGAGCATAAATCGAGGCACTTAACATCCCTATTGAGACAAACTGCAAGGGTAAAGATGAGAAAGAGAACAGAGAATAGTTACAGAGGGAATAGACTGAAGGAGTCTAGTACCAAAGGGTAAGGAGGACCCCACCACCTGGGGGGCTGTTTCAGGCTCTCTATGAGCAATGAACAAAGGATCTCTGACCCCATAGAATAAAGTCATGAGGTCCCAGTGCTCCTGCACCTAGGAATTTCCACCTTTGGATACCCATTCAAGCTGACAGAAAATTGAACAAATTTAGTCTCCACCACCTTATGCCCACAGCCCATCCCCTACTTTGGTAAAACAATGGAACAACAGACTGCAACCCCCCCCAGAGGCCATCTTACCAGCACCTGGGCAAGGCAAAGTTCTAGCCCCTCCCAGAGATACTAGAGGGTCTGCCTTACCCACAGGCACAAAAAAAGTGAAGGAGATTCCAATAGCAGAAGCAAAGGTTTACAGAGGCCAGTTTCTTTTTCATCATACTTAACTAGCCACAGGAGGAAAGGGAAAAAGGCCTTGCCTCTCCAAACTTGTCTGGAGAGATGTCTGAGGGACATCTGCATTGTGTGGTCTGATGAACTGAGTGTGCACTGCCCCCTACTGCAGAAGAAATTGTGCACTGACTTTGGTGAAGTGGAGTCTCTTCTGGGTCTCACTCCTGCTAGGGTGAACTTTTTCCTTGCCCTCTAGTATGGCTCTGCCCAGTGTCTGTACCTGGCAGTCCCCTCTTGGAAGTTGCTACGTGGCTCTCCACCTGCTATCTTGGAGGGAAACAGCCCTAGCCTTAGGTGACCCCACCCTGGTAAGGTGAAGGCTGTGATGTACCCAATCCCTTGTGTTTAGGACTCCAGTGAAAATGGTGGTTTTTTGAATTTGTTTCCATGAGGAGCATTCATATTGAGGAGTGGAAACTATGGTGGAGCAGCTGGGGGCCTAAGGATTCCTCATCCCCTAGCCACCAGTGGAGCCACAGCAATTAGAATTTATTATAGCAGGGAAGTTAGGGGAAAAAAAACAAAAACAGCTCTTTTATATTAGATTGACAGTAGGATTATACTAGGACAGAAACAGTTGAATGTGCTAACTTGGGAGACAACTATGATCTAGAGCATCACCAGAGGTATTCTCCGAAGCTCTGCTACACCAAACTTGGAGAAAGCAAGGCAAGCCCTCAGAACTTCTTATGCTACAGCTCTGGAAAGGAGCTTTGCGAGGCTGTTTGTGGAAATGGCCAGAGGTATAACATTCAGCTCATCTAAACATTCAGTAGTGAAGTGTGGGGGTGAGTTCTATATCCTGGGGCCTCTGGATCTGAGCTCAGCCCACCAGTTTTAGTTGCCGAACAAGTCTCTTGTGTGCTGCCTAAGGTTACCCATTTATGTTATTTCTCAATAACTATTTAGGGACAACCTAAAATTCCACCTTACAAAGTAAAATAAATACATAAATAAACTGAAAATTCACATGGGGAGGAACCAACAGAACAACCTTGGCAACATAAAAAATCAGAGAAGATCAACTCCTCCAAGAGATTACAAGGGAGATACAGCACAAAATACCACTCATAAAGAAATTGTTGAAATGGCAGAAATAGAATTCAGAATATGGATAGAAGATGAGATGAATAAAATTGAGAAGATGGAAAAGAAATTCAAAAAGAACTCCAAAAACTGTCTCTAGAAATTAGTGAAATTAAAGACAAAGTCACCAAGGATCTGGACACAATTATAAATGATATATCAGAGCGTAAGGGATTAAAAGAGGCATTTAAGGAGCCCAAAACACAGTAGAGAGTCTCAGCAATAGAGTAGAACATGGAGAAGAAAAATTTCAGAAATTAATGGCAAGGTTTTTAACTGATCCAATGATTCAAATAGGCATGAAAAAGAAAGCAAACAAAAGCAGAGCTTTCCTTAAGAGATTTATTGTATGACTACAAAAGATCAAACATTCAAATTATAGGGATTCCTGAAGGTGAAAAAGAGTGTCCTAATAGCACAGAAGCTATACTTAAAGACATCATGGTGGAGAATTTTCCAAGCTTTGGGAGAGATCCAGAAATCCAAATACTAGATACTTTCAGAACTCTAGTACAAATTAGTTCAAACAAACCATCTCCCAGACACATTGTAAGTAACTTGGCCAAAGTAAAAATGAAAGAGAAAATTCTGCAAGCAGCCAGGCATGGGGGAATTCTGCAAGCATCCAAGCATAAGCAAATTCTTACCTACTAGAGGAAAAACATCAGGTGACAGAGGACATTCCTGTTGAAACTTTGAAACCAGGATAGGGTGATTGGCTTTAACCTTCTCAAACAAAACAATTTTTAGCCCAAGATTCTGTACCCCACTAAACTAAGTTTCATATTTACTGGCAAAATAAACTCTTTTGCTGAAATACAAACATTGAGTAAATTCACCACAATAAGACCAACTCTGCAGGAAGTACTCAGACCTGTTCTTCACACTGACCATGAGATAAACTACTACCAAAGTAAAGACACCCAGAAACTAAAGGACAAATCCAAGTTTCCACAATGGTTCAAGTGATAAACCTAAGCATTGGACCTCCACAAAATAAGACTAACAGAACTCCATTATACTTATCAGTTCTCTCAAGAAATGTGAATGGTTTGAATTCCTCACTGCAGAGGCACAGACCGGCTGACTGGATAAAGAAGGACAGGCTAATGGCTAACTACACTGTGTCTTCAGGAAAGACATCTAACCTCCAAGGACAAACAAGGCTCAGGGTGAAGAGTTGGAAAACACTATTTCAGGCAAATGGAAATCAGAAGAAAGCAGGGGTTTCAATCTTATTTGCTGATACAATTGGATTGAAACAAATAAAGATAAAGATGGACACAATATACTGGTCAAGAGAACAATACAGCAAGAAAACATTTCAAATGTTTTTATCTATTCAGCTAACTTAAATGCTCTCAGATATATAAAACAAAACCTAACCAATCTAAACAATATTATATCCTACAAGATTATAATATATACAGACTTCAACACAGTGCAGATGGAACTGGACAAATCCTCCAAGGAGAAACTAAACTATTAAGTAAAGGACTGAAACACAACTTTAGAACAAATGGACTTCACAGACAGGTACAGAACATGCCATCCTAACAAAATTGAGAATATGTTTTACTCATCAGCCCAGAGATCATCCTCCAAAATTGATCATACCTTAGGGCACAAATCAAATTTCAACAAATTTTAAAGAAAAGAAATTATACAGTTTATCTTTTCTGACCACCATGGAACAAAAGTAGAACTCCAATAAAAATCTTCATTCCCACATGAATTCATGGAAGATATACACTTTTTAAAAGGTTACTTTGATTGCATAATAGAGAAATAATGGATATGGGCAAATAACAGACTCTGGAGGTACACTGCCTAACTTCATACTTCAGCTCTGCTACTTAATAGTTTGTAAATTTGAGAAAACTATTTTATCTCTCTGTGCTTCATTTTCATCATGTGCAAAATTATGATGATGATAATTCCTACTTTAAAGGGTTGTTACGAAGAATAAATGTGTTCACGTTTGTAAAACATCCAGGAGTGTGCATGTCTCATGACAAGTTCTATTTAAATGTTATTGAAAAATAGCAAACACCAAGTGCAGAGAAATCACTTTGTAGACCATTGGAAGAGAGTTATGGAAAAATTTGGTTATGTACTGCACATGGTATGGTAAGGGAGAGGTTATTGCAAAATGTGACTTCTAGGTTTCTACCTTATGTAACTGATGGATGGTGGTGTCATTGACTGAGACAAGAAATAATAAAGGGTAACTTTATAGTAGCTGTGTGATGTTGCACGTGTATATTTTATTTACCTTTCCTTCCTCATCTGCAAACTAGACATAAAGCATAGTCTTTCTGAGCTCGTATTATTAATTATTCTACATATAGAAACATGTCTTATACAATTGATGATGACTGCTTGTTCCTTTCTTTATAATCCTTATATCTTATTTGTTTATTTATTTTGCCTTACTTTCCTGGCTGAACATTGAACATTTGAACATTATAATCTCTCTCTCTCTCTCTCCCTCTCTCTCAGAGAGAGGGAGAGAGAGAGAGAGAGAAATGCCCTCTACTCCCCAAAATAGACTTCACATCTTTTTATGATCACACATTGAACTGTTAGGAATATTGACAATGTACTTGAAGACTATATATAAAAATCTCTATTTGTTAGACAAAAATTGTAAATTAAGCCATGTAAATCTATTTTATTAATAATTGGTGTCTTTTATCTTCTACTTACTGAGAGAGGTATAGTAAAATCTCTTACTGTGACAATGGATTTCTTGGTTGTTTTGGTTATTTTGTCCATTCCATTTTGTACACTTTGAAGCTAAGTCATTGGTTACATGAAACTTTTGAACTGGTGTTTCTTTCTGATACAATGTACCTTTAATAATGAACTTCTTTAGCCTTAATAGTACTTTTTACTTCAAGAGACTATCTATGTTTTTGGCAAATGTTTTAAAGTTTTTTTTTTTTTTTGAGAAAGAGACTTATGATGTTGCCTTCGGTAGAGTGCTATTCCCTCATAGCTCACAGCAACCTCAAACACATGGGCTTAAGCAATTCTCTTGCCTCAGCCTCCCAAGTAGCTGGAACTACAGGCACCTGCCACAACACCTGGCTATTTTTTGGTTGTAGTTGTCATTATTGTTTGGCAGGCTCAGGCTGGTTCGAACCTGTGGCTGGCACCCTGGCTGCTGAGCTACAGGTACTGAAACCTAAAGTTATTTTTGATATAATATTTTCTATTGTTTTACTTTGAATCTTTATGCATTCTTACATTTTATTTACAAAATTTTTAAATTTATATTCATTTAATATATTTTATTTAATTTATAATCATTATGTTTATAATATACATTTTATTTATAAAGCTATAGCTGTAATTATATATAGCTACATGCTATTCTGTTGTTAACAGTGGAAATCTGTAAAATACATATTATTTTCTAATCTTACAAATTTTCTTTTGATTAAAAAGTTTGGCCAGGCTCGGCACCTGTGGCTCAAGGTGCTAAGGCGCCAGCCACGTACAACTGAGCTGGCAGGTTCAAATCCAGCCCGGGCCCGCCAAACAACGATGATGGCTGCAACCAAAAAAAATGGCTGGACGTTGTGGCAGGCACCTGTAGTCCCAGCTACTTGGGAGGCGGAGGCAGAAGACTCGCTTGAGCCCAGTAATTGGAGGTTGCTGTGAGCTGTGATGCCACAGCACTCTATCCAGAGTGACAGCTTGAGGCTCTGTCTCAAAAAAAAAAAAATTTGGCCAATTCACATTTATTGAGATAATTATTACATTTGTATGTATGTCTACAATTATTTTTGTGCTTTCTATTTACCTTGTAGTTTTTTATTTCTTTTTAGGAATGGCCTCATTTGTGGACAGAACTTACATTTTTATAATTATTTTCTCCAGCCCCCCAAAGGTGGACCACACCCCTTGACCCACCTCCACCCCGTCAATCCTTCCCTTTCTTAGCTCCATCCTTTCCCTACCCCCCACAGTGTACTAGGACCCTAATTGTCCGCATATTAGAATTGACTACATAGGTTTCTTGTTTCTCCATTCTTGTGCTTTACTGAGAATAATGTGTTCCACATCCATACAGGTTAATCCAATGATCTAAAGTCTCCATATTTTTATTTTTTCTTTTTTTGCAGTGTTTGGCCAGGGCTGGGTTGGAACTCGCCACCTCTGGCATATGGGGCCAGTGCCCTACTCCTTTGAGCCACAGGCGCCGCCCAGTCTCCATATTTTTAGTGGCTGAATAGTATTCCATGGTATACATATTCTACAACTTGTTAATCCATTCCTGGGTTGGTGGGCATTTAGGCTGTTTCCACATTTTGGTGATAGTAAATTGAACTGCAATAAACAGTCTAGTACAAGTGTCCTTGTGGTAAAAGGATTTTTTTTCTTCTGGGTAGATGCCCAGCAATGGGATTGCAGGATCAAATGGGAGGTCTAGCTTGAGTTCTTTGAGAGTTCTCCATACTACCTTCCAAAAAGGTTGTATTAGTTTGCAGTCCCACCAGCAGTGTAAGAGTATTTCCTTCTCTCCACATCCACACCAGCATCTGCAGTTTTGAGACTTTTTGATGTGGGCCATTCTCACTGGGGTTAGATGACATCTCAGTGTGGTTTTGATTTGCATTTCTCTAATAATTAGGGATAATAAGCATTTTTGCATTGTTAGCCATTCGTCTGTCTTTTTTAGAGAAGGTTCTATTCATCTCTCTTGCCCAGTGATGTAAGGGATTGTTGGCTCTTTTTATGTTTCTTAATTTGAATTCTCTGTAAGTTATAGTTATCGAGTTTTAGCCTGAATCAAAACATGTAAATTTAATTTCCCAAAGTGTAGGTGTCTATTTGCTTTGGCTATTGTTGCCTTAACTGTACAGAAGCTTTGCAGTTTCATTAAGTCCCATTTGTTCATTTGTGTTGTTGCGATTGCTGCAGAAGTCTTCCTCACAAAGTCCTTCCACAGGCCAATAGCTTCCAGTGTCTTCCCCACAGTTTTCAGAGAATTTTAATTGTTTCATGCCTTAGGTTTAGGTTTATTATCCATCTTCAATCAATTTTTGTGAGTGGAGAAAGGTGCAGGTCTAGTTTTAGTCTTTTACATGTGGATATCCAGTTCTCCCAGCACCATTTATTGAACAGGGATTCTTTCTTCCAGTGTGTGTTCTTGTTTGATTTACCAAAGATTAGGTGGCTGTAAGATGTTTATTTCATCTCTTGGTTTTCTATTCAGTTCCAAATGTCTATGTGTCTATTATTGTGCCAATACCATGCTGTTTCAATTACTATGGCCTTATTGTACAACCAAAAGTCTGGTAGGCTGATACCCCCAGTCTTGTTTTTATTACAAAGAATTGCCTTGACCACACAGGGGATTTTTTGGTTCCATACAAAACAAAGAATTATTTTTTCCAAGTATTGAAATTATGATGTTGGTACTTTAATAGGGATAGCATTGAACTGTAGATTGCTTTGGGAAGTGTAGACATTTTAACAATATTGATTCTTCCCAGTCATGAGCATGGTTTGTTCTTCCATTTGTTGATATCTTCTACTATTTCTTTTCTTAGGGATTCATAGTTTTCTTTATAGAGGTCCTTCATGTCCTTTATGAGGAGTATTCCTAGGCATTTCGTTTTCTTGGAGCTACTGAGAAGGGTATTGTGTCCTTGATTTCCTTCTCATCTTGGCTGTTATTGACATATACAAAGGCAACTGATTTGTGGATATTGGGTTTTATTTCCTGAGATGTTACTGTAGTTTTTGATCACTTCCAGGAGTCTTGTGGTTGAGTCTTTGGGATTCTCTAAGTATAAAATCATATCATGGGCAAAGAGGGAGAGTTTCACTTCCTCTGCCTCCATTTGGATGCCCTTAATTTTCTTCTCTTATTTGATTGTATTGGCTAGACCTTCCAGCACTATGTTGAATAGTAGTGACGATAGAGGATACCCTTGACTTATTCCAGTCCTGAGTGGAAAAGTTTCAGTTTTACTCCATTCACTGTAATATTAGCTGTGTGTTTGTCATAGATGGTTTTAATCAGATTAAGGAATGTGCTGCCAATGCCTATATTCTTCAGTGTTCTAATTAGGAAAGGATGTTGAATTTTATCAAATGCTTTTTCTGCATCAATTGAGAGGATCATATGGTCTTTGTTTTTGCTCCTGTTGATATGGTGAATTATGTTTATGAATTTGCGTAAGTTAATCTAGTCTTTCATCCCTGGAATGAATCCTACTTGATCATGATGTCTGACTTTTTTAGTGATAAGGTGTAATCTATAAAAAAATCAACATATTTGCTAGGATTTTGTTGAGAATTTGTACATTTATATTCATAAGTGAAATTCGTCTGAAGTTCTCTTTTTGCCTGGGTATTTTCCTGGTTTGGGTATCAGGGTTATAGTTGCTTCATAGAACATGTTGGGGAACATTCCTTCCTCCTGAATTTTGTGGAATAATTTCTGCAGTATGGGTATAAGCTCTTCTTTGAATGTTTGATAGAATTCTGGTGTGAAGCCATCTGGACCAGGACATTGTTTTGTGGGGCAATTTTTTATTTTTTCTTTAATCTCAGTGCTTGAAATTGGTCTATGCAGAAGATCTAGTTCATCTTGATTAGGACTAGGGAGGTGGTGTGATTCCAAATATTGATCCATGTCCTCTACATTGTCAAATTTCAGGGCATAGTTTCCTGTAGTATTCAGAGATAATCTCTTGTATGTCTGTGGCATCTGTTTTTATTTCTCCTTTATCATTCCTAATTGAGGTTACTAGAGATTTTACTTTTCTGTTTCTAGTAAGTCTGGCCAAGAGGTTATTTATTTTATTTACTTTTTCCAAAAACCAACTTTTTGTTTCATTAATTTTTTGAATAATTTTTTTGTTTTCAATTTTATTAAATCTCTGACTTAATTTTGGCTATTTCTTTTCTTCTCTTTCATGTAGAGTTAAATTGTTCTTCTTTTTACAACTCCATGAAGTGGTTTGTGAGTGTGCTGATGCATTCACCTTCTGTTTTTAGAAAGCAGGCATCTAGCATGATAAATTTTCCTCTCAGGACTGCTTTTGCTGAATCCCAGAGGTTTTGGTAACTTGTGTCTTCATTGTTTTGTGTTTGAGGAAATTAACGAGTTCCCCTTTAATCTCTTCCTGAACCCAACAATCATTCAGCATAAGGTTGTTTAGTTTCCAAGACTTTATGTGGGGATGAACTATTTTGTTGGAGTTGAGCTTTACCATTATGGCCTTGTGGTCTGAGAAGAGACATGGTATAATTTATATTCCTTTAATTTTGCTGAAGTTTGATTTGTATCCTTAAGATGTGATCTATTTAGTATGTGCCATAAGCTGATGAGAAAAATATATTCTTTTACTTTGGACTCTTTTATATGTTCTGTATATGTCTATTAATCCCATTTGATCTAGGGTCACATTTAAGTCCTTTGTATCCTCGTTTAGTTTCAGTTTAGAGGATCTGTCCAGTTCTGTCAGGGGATGTTGAAGTCCCCAACTATTAAGGTGTTATGGGATATCATATTGCTCAGACCCCTCAAGGTCTGTTTCATATATCTGGGAGCATTTATGTTAGGTGTATAAATATTTAATATTCAGATATGTTCTTGTATTGTTCCTTTGACCAGTATGAAGTGTCCATCATTGTCTTCTTTTTTAAATTCATATCAATAAAATGTTATTATTAAATGAAAATTTTCAGTATTTTCATGAGTATCATAAACATATTTACCAGAGAAATAACCCAGCAAGGTATAGAACTTTGAGTTGTGAAAATTTTCTCTTAAAATTCACCA
>CAUYRH010101475.1:0-35694 GCA_963574655.1 Perodicticus potto | reverse complement strand
ACAAATGGAATCGGACCATGTCGCTCCCTTCAACATGTCCCAAAAGGAAACTGGAGACATCTGGGATCTTCCAGATGTCGACCTTCTCGTCGTATGAGGGCATGAGATTGTCATCAAAAGGCACACCCTCCCCAAAGGGCCTCAGTTGCTCTGGAGCTACAAAATCCCCATACAGCTCCCTGTGGCCCGCACTTCACGAGCTGTGTTTCACCAGGGGCAAGGCGTCCAGGTCGTTCACCACAATGCTGAAATTACTGGTCAGCAGGTACTGGGACAGCGTCTTGGGCAGGTCACTGGAGTCACACATGACTAGTGTGCCCAGGGGGCTATGGTGCAGGTAGCTGATGACTCTGACGTAGTCCGTGGCCAGCTGCAGCCTGTGCTGCCACGTGTTCACGTGCTGGTACTTGGAGAGATTCAGCATTTCTTCCAGGTTGCTCAGGGAGCCTAATGGGTGGTACTCAGTAAGAATAGTGTTGTCATCCTCACAGTAGCCAAGCAGCGTGACAACAGGTTTGCTCTGCAGGGATCTCAGCATCCGTAGTCCATGGAAGAAATCATCTTTCATCTCTGGACTGGTGAGTCGAGAGAGAGCCACTTTTTGTTCCTTCCACTCAGAAAGAAAGACCCTCTTCACAGCTCCTTCCCCAACACGCTTCAGCTGCCTCACTTCTGTTCTCAGTTGCTCGCAGGACAGCCAGGGTGAGCAGTTTTTCATCTGTCCTATCTGAAAGTGGCCATAGGGACAGTGCCTGGAGTTTCCCGAGTAATGCTGTGGGGAGAGGAAGACCCGGCCCAGGCAGAGGTAGAGCAGCGCGTTCATGAGGCCCATGGCCAGCAGCAGCCTGACCGCCGGGGGCACCTCCCTGGGCACCAGGCCTTTCCTGCTGTCCTGGAGCTGCTTGTCCATGGTTCTGCCCTCTGTGGTTTCCTGGGCTTCTGCAACAGTTTCTGGAACGATCCCCCACCTCTTCCTCTTTTCCAATCCATTCTCCACCAGCAAACAAGATCTTTTTTCTGCAGCCCCACGGCCCACTCGCACGCAGCCTTCGGTACCTCCTCTACCTCACTGATTTTTAATAGCAGTGGCTTTTTAAAGGTGATCTGTTTCCCGAGTTTTCATTTACATACACCTATTCTGGAATGTATCTTCTGACTACACTGAAGCATAGATTTATAGCCCATTCTGTAGCATATCCATTTTGTGTTTTCTTATACTCCACCCCTTTGCACAAAACATTTATACACCCAGGTGGTTACCATAAAATTCCCAGAGCTTTGGCAAATATGCCAAAGCCCCTTTAAACATTGTTATTAATAGTGGCCTGCGGCATACGCATTTATTCAGCAAAGTGCTTCCTTACCCTTAACACAAATCCAAACTTCTTAGCCTGGTTACAAGGTCCCCACACTCTCCCCAATGTCTCCCAATCCTGGCTGCCTGCTACAGATAGAGGGGGAGCTGCCTTTTGGCGAATGGAACAGGCAGGTGGAAGGGAGGGCATTCCGTTATGTTCAAAGGCACCTCCACCACATAGAGGCCAGTTAAATCAGACTGAGGAGGGTACCCGGGCATAGCTGTATCTTTTTTTTTCCTTTTTATTAAGACATACACACATAGATTGTGAATACATTTATGCATTTGTGGGGTACAATGTGTTGATTTTTTTTTTTGCAATTTGGAATGCTTGCATCAAACTAATTAATATAACTTTCACCTCATTTACTTAATTATTGTGTTAAGACATTTATGTTCTATACTTGATAGATTGGACTTGTACCCTTGCGATATGCTCCATAGATATGGTCCCCCGTTTACCCCCACTACCAAACCTCCCCCAGCCCCTTCCTCTTCCCTCCTACATCCTGGGCTATAGTTGTGATTTATCTTTCATAAGAAAGTGTGAGTAATTGGCTTGGTGCCTGTGGCTCAACGGGCTAAGGCGCCAGCCACGTACACCTGAGCTGGCGGGTTTGAATCCAGCCCGGGCCGCCAAACAACAATGACGGCTGCAACCAAAAAAAAAATGGCCGGGCGTTGTGGCCAGCATCTGTAGTCCCAGCTACTTGGGAGGCGGAGGCAGGAGACTTGCTTGAGCGCAGGAATTGGAGGTTGCTGTGAGCTGTGATGCCACGGCACTCCATCCAGGGTGATAGCTTGAGGCTCTGTCTCAAAAAAAAAAAAAAAAAAAAGAAAGTGTGAGTAATTATAAATTGGTTTAATAAAAGTACTGAGTACATTGAATACTATGCAGCCTTAAAGAAAGATGGAGACTTTACCTCTTTTATGTTTACATGGATGGAGCTGGAACATATTCTTCTTAGTAAAGTACCTCAAGCTAGCAGCATCTTTTATATGTTTTATATATTATACCAATTTATAATTACTCACACTTTCTTTTTTTTCTTTCTTTTTTTTTTTTTATCTTAATCTCTCAGTGACGTCAATGTGCAGTCAGGTTTCAAACCCTCCAGCCTCAGCTCACTGTGCTTGCTTTTCCTACTCAAAGCCTCATCTCTCCTTTTGTTCTCTGCAAAAAATGGTCCCCCTAGAACACTTTCTTCTGCTGGTCTCCCATGGTATGGCTCATATCCACTAAGGACTGCTCATGTCTCAGACATTCTTTTGGGTACACTTTCTAGGAAGGCTTCACGCTCCCTATCAAATGGGTTAGGACAAAGTCTCCAAAGCACCCTAAGCTCAACTCTAATCCTCAACCCTCAAAAGGTGCTTCTGAAAATAAATCTGCTTGCCACCAACCCCGTGAGCTCCTGGAGGACAAGGTTTGTGCGCATTCAATTTTGTATTGCTGGTGCCTAGCACAGTGCCTGGCACAGAGTTCATGCTCAATGAATATCTCTCAAGTGACTGAATGAGTGAATGAGCTCTATTTCCCAGCTTAAAGAGCTTGCCAGTTGATGAGAAGTGCCTATAAAATACTGCTAGATGTGTTAAATGCTCCCAGAAGTACATAGAACACGCTTTCAGGGGATGACATCACTCCTGGCTGGCTCATACACATTCCTTGTCCCTTGCTTTGTTCTTAATGTCTTGTATTCTCAATCTCAGACAATAGTATTGGTTTAGAATTCAAAGTCATGTTCATTAAGAAATCCTGCACCTAAACCCATGCCTACCTCAACTGACTAACCATCCTTTCTCCATGCAAAGATGTCCACACCCTCTAAAATAGCCTGAATGTGAACATGTCTTTGAAGTGACCTTAAGAAGTGGATGTGGGAATGTCATTTCTATAAATAATTTGTATTAATAATATCTATAAGTACAGACAGAAACACATTTGGTATATTTTTCTCCAAACTAAAAACAGATTACTTTTTTTCCCATGATCATTTTTCCTTTACAGCCTTTAAATGTTTTTCTATTTTCCCATATTAATAAATACAGATTTCCATCATCATTTTTAATGCCTATAGAGGTGTTGTACCTCTAAGTATTGAACTAACGATTATTGGCGGGCATTTAGACTGATTGCTGTTCTGTTATAAACAATGCTGTGATAAATGTCCTCATGTACACATTTTTATGTGTTTATCCAAGTATCCCATCCCCTTAAAATAAATTTCCAGAAGTGGAATTTCTAACCCACACGTATATCTTTAAATCTTTTTGCTAAATTTCTAATAGAATTGTTAGGCCAGGTTTTATTACTATCCAAAGTTTGTAAAGATGTATGTTTCTCTATTTTCTAACATTGAACATTTTCTTAATATTTGTTCATTTCATAAGAGAAAATACCTATGGCTATTTCAATTTGTAGTTCTTTGATTATTCATGGGTCTTAATATTCTTTTATGTATATTTTGGCCACTTGTATTCTTCTATTGCCACATTCACATTTCTTATTAACTTTATAGGAGTTCTTTATATATTAGGACTATAATTCCTCATCATATGTTTGATTATTTCAGTTCGTCTTTATCTTTTATATTTGTTTATAGGTTGTGTGTTTGTTTTACTATGGTTTTGTTTCAAATGTAGTCAAATTATTAGTCTTTTCCTGAAACAAGCAAAGCCAGTATGTTTCTGGCTTTGATGGCATACAATTTTAGTATTTTCATGTAGTTTATAAGATTTAGGATGGACTGTTAATTTTGTCAACAATAACATGTCACTTGGAAATTAAATTAGAACTTTTGAAAATACATTTTGGACTTTTTATTACATGACCATAGTCCTCACCGCAACTAGAGAAACAAATCTTAACGATGGCTGAAGTTAACATCTTTATCAATATTTTTGAAAAGAAAAAAAAATCAATCTTTTCAAAATCTTATTTGTGTCAATTAGCAGGTGATACTTTGTGTATTCCATATTTACTACCCGAAATAAAGTAATCCCAGTAGAAAACCTAATTTGGTCAGAAAATTATTTTACAAGCTGTCACAGAATATGGATACAAGTATCACAGCTTCCAACTGTGAGGAGAGATCCAGCCCAAGCTTGGCTGGAAAGGTTTCAATAATGACCACAGGGGATAAAACAACCAAAAATCATTTGCTCTGGTTGGCAGGTAAAGCATTCTAGAAATGTTTTTCCTTCCTTTCCAGGAGATGCTATTTTAGAAACCCCAAACTGCATGAAAGATACTGTGATGATTATGCCACAGCCTGCCACATCCTTCCCTGATGAGGACCCGCCCCACGAGCCAACATTGGTCCCCTCCAGCCTTTCTTTTTTTTTTTTTTTTTTTTTGAGACAGAGCCTCAAGCTGTTGCCCTGGATAGAGGGCCATGCATCACAGCTCACAGCAACCTCGAATTCCCGGGCTCAAGTGAGTCTCCTGCCTCTGCCTCCCAAGTAGATGGGACTACAGGCGCCCACCACAACACCCGGCCATTTTTTGGTTGCAGCCGTCATTGTTGTTTGGCAGGCCCCAGGCTGGATTCGAACCCGCCAGCTCAGGTGTATGTGGCTGGCGTCTTAGCCCGTTGAGCCACAGGTGCCGAGCCGCCCCTCCAGCCTTTCTTGTTACATGTTGCTAATCTAGACCCCTGGTCAGGAGAGTGGATTGGGCTTTTAAATATCCAAATGGTTCTGATTTCTTAAAAGTAAGTTCCCTTTAAATTCTGAAACAAAACAGCCTTCTTGATGGATCATAGAATAATGAACTCATGAAAAAGACAATAATAATTCTAAATTTCCTGTTTTAAATTAATAAAATTAACAGTAACAGCAACACGGAAATAATTGTGGCAGCATGAGTCAAAGGAACACTCTAACAAAAACAGCGTTGTAAAATAAATATTTTAATATCTTGAGAATATTTTAAAAGTTATAGCTGTCTTCTTATTCTTTGTATGCTATTATTAAGTGCTATTAAAAAACAAATGTTAGGCCAGTCTTGGAGGCTCATATCTGTAACCATAGCACTTTGGAGGGCCAAGGCAGGAGGATCGCCTGGAGTCAGGAGTTTGAGACCAGCCTGAGCTACATAGTAAGACCCTGCCTCTACAAAAAACAAAACAAAACAAAAAATGGGAAACACTAGCCAAGCTTGGTAGGCGCCTGTAACCCCAGCCACATGTGAGGCTGAGGCAGAAGGAGCCCTTGAGCCTAGGAGTTTGAGGTTGCCGTGAGCTATAATGGAACCACTACATTCTAATCCAGGCAACAGAGTAAGATCCTGTCTCAAAAACAAACAAATAAATGTTAATAGTTAACTAATAGTCTCATATTCACTACCTTCACTGCTGTGCCCTCACTTATGACAGAAACAAACGCCTGGTCAGTGATGGTTAAATGCTGACCAGGGAATATAGTGAACCATTATGGTGCATTTTACAAGGGTACATGCTAAATCTACTAAGTGTAGAATGTAAATGTCTTAACACAATAACTAAGAAAATGCAGTGAAGGCTATGTTAACCAGTTTCATGAAAATATTTCAAATTGTATATAAAACCAGCACATTGTACCCCATAATTGCATTAATGTACACAGCTATGAGTTAATAAAAAAATAAATAAAAAAATAAAGTTGCAGTCTACAAGGAAATTGTCATCCCTAAGATGGGGCAGAGAGACTAAATGGGAAACAATTCAATAACTACACAATACACAGAAAACACAAGTAAGAGGCAAAATCTGATGATTCAGGAAGGAGAGAGTAAGTATAAATGGAGTGTAAGACGGCTCAAAGGAGAACATGGATATTCAAGAATGGGTTGGCAGAAAGGAGAGAGAAACACTGTTTAAGGAGACAAGAAGGCGCAGCCCCAACAAGAGCAACAAAGCGGAAATGAACATGACACATGTGAAGAACAATGAGCCAAACGTGTTTTGCCACAGACGCTCTACTGCACGAAAGAAAGACAGGTGCTGTGCCTCAGGAGAAGGTGTGCAGAATAAGACAGGGAGAAGCAAAAAGAGGCTTGAGGACCATGATGAGAAGTTTCCTCGGGATCAGAAAGCTATCCCCAGCCCATGTTCCAACGTCCCAGAGTCAAAAAATGAAAAGCTTTATTGAAAAGAATCAAAGCTACTTAGAGTCAGGGGGGTGCGGTGGGAGGAAAAGGCAGTAGGCCACGTGCTAAAATACTGTGTTCCTCCCCTCCGCCCCCACCACAGCATCCTTGGACAATCCCCTTCTACACGGCAGGTACTCAAAGACAATTTTAGAATATGAATGCACAAAAGAATGCGTGAATAAAGTAATGAACCAACAAACATGAGAATTATTTCCAGGCACTTACATATATATCTGGACATGAACTTCTGGGGAAACCGAGGGGAAGGAGAGAGGAAATGATAGGAGAAAGGAACACCAGAACTAAACTACATAAAATCAATTATATTATGATAAGGACCTAAATTTTGGAGGTAGAAATAGGAATAAAAACACACACATTAATCTGAAAAAATTATGGTAAGGCATTAAGCAATTTTAACTCATTGTTGTTTTGTCTAACAGCCAGGTCAAGTTTAAGTGATCTGATCAACTACTAAAATCATGCATCCTCATGGAAAATAACTTTTTAAGACCAGGCCTTCTTCTGGCCCCAGGGGCCAAAGTGAATTTCAAATTTATTCTCCTCAAATTTCTGACTGATTGCATAAAGGCCTAACGACTCGACTCGTGTGCAATTGCCCATTATCACAGTAATCGCCCCTGATTGCCAAAATAACCTTGCATTTATTAGGAAAAAGGTTTAAAAGAGTACATTTTAAGGCTGAGTAACATCAACACAGTCCCAACTGTGTATCTACTGGAAACATTAAACAAGCAATTAAGCACCTCATCTCCAGTCATTCCACATTATTTATCCAGGTGAGACAACGTCCAGGCCAGATACAACATTCCTACAGGAAGCATGCATTCAGCTATGATTTTTTTATTTGCATAACAAATAAATATGGGTCATGAGTTTCTAAATCTGATTTTGAACATATAGTTTAACTTTGGGTGTTCTTCCTACCATTTAACTCTACTTCCAGGTTCTACCCATCAATGTCATCCTAAACGTCTATATTGCAGTTAACCTTCCTAAAACATCATTCAGCAAATCGGTCCTCACAGGAAAAAAGCTCAGTGATTCCTGCCTCCCTCCCTTCCCTCCATCCTCTTTTTCTCACGCCTCTCATGCATTAGGCATGGTCCCAGGCACTGGAGAACCCCACAAGGAACAAATCAAACATAGTCTGTGATCTCATGAGACTGATGGTCAGTTGGAAGGGCCCCTTGCCTACAGCCAAGCCCTCCAAAGTAAATACCACCTTCCCCAGGCTTATCTCCTGATTGTTCCCCCACACGACCCAAGCCTCCTAATCATAGCAATGGACCTGCATGTTAAACTTGGAGTGTGTGCTTGTGTATTCTCCCTTGGCTTTTTCACCACTCCCTTATAATACTACTTCCCAAATTGGCATCACCTGACTTGAGTTTGAATCCTGACTACTTTTTTCTAGCTGTGGTGTCTTGAACAAGTCACTTAATCTCTGAGAGCTTCAATTTTGACATCAGATAAATGAAAATAGTAATATCTACATGACAGAAATGCTGAAAGACTAAATGCAACAATGTATGTGAAAGCACCCAACACAGACTGTGTGTGTGAGTTTCTCTGTCTCAGCTATGTGTGAGCATGCCTTACAAGTTCCCAGAGAATGTTTGCGCCACCACACTTGTGAGTCTCTTCCCATTATTCGATATCTTTTTGTATCCACTTTGACTCCCTACTTAGGATCAGAAGATGGAATGAACTTCTTCACATCTTCCTGATACCTGAAACAGCACCTGACCCACGATTGGCCGTCTGGGAGGATGGGTGGGTCTGCGTAATGATCCTTGATGCCTCACAGATGGGGGGCAGTAGTTTAGCGATGTTGCTGAATTTGAAGACTCATCTAATATTCAGATTGTCCCACTGCTGAGCTTTAGATAAGAAAGCAGATGGGGACTTTCCTCAGAATGACTTGCTTTTTTTTGCTTTGTTGTTAGCCGGTTTTAGTCCAAATGCACAGACTAAAAATATTGATATTTAAGTGTTAGCCACTTAAGTTCACGCTGCTCTCTCAGTGGTGACGGAATGTTTGTGAACACCAAACCAAAAAGAGTATTTTTGCAAAACAACCATTAGGTCATCAGGATAGGAAACAAAGAAGAAAGTCAAAAGGTTAATGAAGAGTCAACCCAGCCCTATAGTCCTTGGTTTCAGCTAGCATTTTAAGACAGTGACTTGGCCACCTCACGAGAAGGAGAATTGCAAGCCTGTCCCTTCAAAGGAATAATGGATGCTGAAGGATCTGCTTTTCTCAGCCATCTCGTGGCCAAACTTACTCTTGCTCTACTTCAGGAAAACTTGTATGAACCTTGCTCAAGAAACTTCAGAACACTTTGCAGAATCAATCACTGTGCTGGCTGATAGTCCCTGCCTCTGTAAAAGTAATTTACATCCCCCTGGATCAAAGCCCTTTCCCTGTTCAATAAAACTCTCTCCTGAATTATAACAGTGGTTATAAGTAACTTCACCTACATGGGGCCACATGGAACCTGAAGCTCTCAGTGGCCCTCACCATTACTTCAGAGGGCAAAAGCCCAGGTACCTGCTCACCTGCCTGATACCTCTCTGCTCCCCAAGTGGTTTATAGTGGTTTCTCCCCTGTGCCAGAAATCTGGAAATGATCCACTATGAGAACAACCTGCCTACTTGGATCGAGCTCAGGGGGCATCTTGCTTCTTCACCAACAAAAGAACATAACTACTTTCCATGAGACTGAAAAGAGACCAAAGGGAATCAACTAAAACAGTTATTTAACTACAACATAAGCTCATTCTGAATTGTAATTGCTTCATGTGGAAAGGAACCAAGGCTCTCCCAATAGAAAACTCAGATGGTCTAGGAAGGTGACAGGACTGAGAGATTAGAACAAGTTGGCAAGATTTTCAGGACACATTTGGATGCAATTGTTCATTCTGTTCCCCCCCCAGAAAAGCCAGAGCAACAGAGAAGGAACCCCACCTTGCCCCCTTCCAGTAAATTCTCCCCATAGTACTTTGTATCTCCTCAGAGACCTTTAGAGGCTGCCATTCATTTAATTGCTTAAAAAGCCCAAACCAAACAAGAGTCGCTGGAGCTCAGCCCGCTGTTTGTTGGCTGTCTGCAGATTTACAATTTAGCACCATGAGGATCTTCAGAGCCAAAGTGTTAGACATCTATGGGGCTCATTCCACCCCTCAAAATACAATGGGCAAGAGCAGGAAAAGCTTCAAAGTCCCCAGAAGGCATCAAACCCAATTACATTGCAACACGTGTGCAGCCTTTTAAGCTGCTCATTAACATTTGGAAAATTCTTCTGGTAAATGTCTTCATATCCAATTTAGCCTTCTTTTCCCTCCTCTACTACCCCCATTTCAGAGACAGGCACCAGTAATGAGCTATATAAATGTAACTCTTGAAACGAAGAATGTCATCACTTAAAAATACAAGAGAGCCGTACACGTTGTGTATGTCTACAAACTGCAGTTGCTGTCTGTTAGAGTTTGTAGCAACTTTTAAATCTGTCATCACGGCATGAATTTCATACTAAGCTCCTTCCCGGAGCTTGAGCCAGGAAGCAAAAGGGGAACAGGCTGTGTCATTTATGGGCAGACTAGTATTGGGTCGAGTGTGACATCACACTCTGCTTGGGCCATAATGAGGTGAAGAGGTGAGGCTCCAACAACGTGACACGATGTTTACTGGAATAATTAAAGTGGGGCTGTATTTCAATTTATAATAAAAATGAAACAAAGGATGTGGATTATAGATTCTTAACAGTTCCAAATGGAGGAAAGGGAAAAAGAGAGGAAGCATTTAGAAACTTAATGAAAAATGCAAAAAGCCAAGGGATGAGAGTATCTCCAAGCAGGCTGATGCCTTACCATTTATACTGACACGTTGTTCACCCTAAACACAAGCACATCAGCCAACTGTCTAACTTTTGTCTTCTTCCCATTGTTAACATTTAAGCAAGGAAGAGAAACTTTAAACCTAAAGTAGACGCGTGCATCTGTGTGTATTTGTGAAAAATATAAGTCCTATGTTTAATATTCTAGCAGTCTCAATCAAAAAAAATGTTTTATTTAAAGGAAGCAAGAGTATAAACTCACCTATCACATTTCCTAAGGTGGTTTTTTGGTCTACATTGATATTAGATACCATGATCGATTTCCATTTCTCCATGTAATTACCTACATGAACACTTGAAAGTTTAAAATAACACAAGTATTACATTACATATATGGCAAATGAGACAGGTAGAAAAATTTTCAAGACCTAGCTTTATGTAAAGTGAGGAAAATTTTGTTGGAATTGGAACTAATACATAGATCTTCGTGTATTTATTACCCCTAATGTGAGCCCCATTATCAACAGTGCATGGTCTGTGGGGAACTGATTTGTAAACAACTGGCTGTATGACAAAGCGGAGTGAAATTAGTACAGGTGCTAATGGCAGCTCAGAAGAAGTCATTACATCCACCAAATTATTTTGCCTTCTGCAGAAAAAAATTCCTACTCTAAAGTTGCTTCTTTTCCTGTATATCAATAAAGCAAAAGGCTTGAGACATTCTCCCTGGAATGGTCCAAGACTTGTGAGGAGCTATGACCCCACTCAAGAGAGAAAGATGCAAGTCTTCACAACACTGAAGTTGCACGGAATTCAATGGAGGAGCATGTTTTTCAAATTGCTCTAAATCGCTCTACATTGCTTAAGTGAGAAATTTATTCTAAGAGAAAATATCCCATTGTAGGACTAAAAATCTACAATCATTATTTTGTTCTTAGTTTTCTCAGCTCTAATCAGGCACACCCTAGTAGAATGGAGTAAAAATTTTACCAATTTGTCCCCTGACTTTTCTGAAATACTTGTTTTTTCCCACAGGCTCAACAGTAAGCCCAGTATTAATTGGACACATGCTTTCTTCCCCCTCATTATGGGCCTATTAGAAACCTTGCCTATCTCCATGGTGACCATAGAGTTCTTTATCAGCTATTGGTTAACTACTTCTTAGCTGTTTTCCACCTCCTGCAGAAAATGTTTGACCTACCCAGATGCTTAGCTGGGAGCACAGACTACCTGATTTTTATTCTCTACCAAGGGTAGTTGGACTGCTTGATTCTTCAAATAATCGGAATAATAAAGTGGTTAAGGACATGATGCCTAAAATTTTTTTTAAAAAGTTCTAACCTCTGTGCTACCTTTGGCAAATTATTTTATCCCTCTGAGTCTTAGTTTACTCATCCTCCAAAATGGGAAGAATAAAAAACTACAGTACAGCTGTTGTAAAGATTACATGACATGTGAAGTCCTTAGCACAAGAGCAGTACATGGTAAACGCTCGACAAATTAGATGTTGACAAAACAATAATTTCATAGTGATGAGAATATAGTAATAACAATTATACGATAACCATATATTATATCATAATCACTATTGGTGGGAACTCATAGACTAACAGTATCCACAGCCTTTTCTTAGCTAATTCTAAGACCCTAGTATTTTCAATCTTTCTACCTATAGGGCAAAACCAGTCGAGAAAGAGAAAGACAATGGAAGCAAAATGCAGAGGCAGCCAATCAGTCAGCAAAGCTCCCACCCCATGTGCGTACAATCAGCACCAGCTGTAGTCCAATTAAACTTAATCTAGTCACATGCTCCTGTGCTCCCCAGAAATTAGAGGAAATCAATTCAAATGCTAATGAGAAAGTCCATAATTTATTATCTGCTGAGGAATGCATGTTACATTAATTTTAACTGTAAACAATTATTTTTATTGCAAGATTAATTACCCTATCTTATACAACTTCCTTTTTTCATATTCTTTTAAGGAATTAGTTTTCAGTTGCTGTTTTGTGGCTCTGTCACAGTTCTTTAGTTTGAGAAAAGTATAATTAATTTAGGGATGCTGCAAATGTTGTTTTCTATTCTTCTGCCAAAAGAAAGTGGGATAAATGGCTAGGTCAAGCATGGAGAAAAATAGCCGCAGCTTCTGGCCAGGATGAAAAGACATTAGGACTCAAGTGGGGATGGGGTGGGGGGGCCACACAGAATTTAAAACATGGGTTAATATTGGTCAGTTCTGACCGAAACATTTCCCAAAGTCTTCGACAACACGCAAGCGAAATCTTCAAATTATTCCAGAGTCTCTGAAAATCGATGAGACTTGCATGAGCTAAAGTTTTCAGAGCAAGAAAGAGACTAAACATTTTTTCTTAAAGTGGCAGGAAGGTCTGGACTTGCACGTGCCTGTTGAGGTGAATGGTCCTTTGAGCACTCTGACAGGAATGAAATTTGTGCTGGGAGAATTCTCTTCCTTGACAAAGCTGCCCTAACTCTGGCTTGGCTCCCAAGGTCAAGGAATATTCAGTACAGTGGCTTGTGGGAAATTATTCTTAAACCAATCACTTCTCAATACAGAGACTTGGATGTCAGACAGTGGATATCACTCATAAAATGGATAGCGAGTATTCTATTGTTTCTTACAAATCATCTGCTTGATTCTTATGCTTTCTAAGAGTTAAAGAGGTCCGTTTCCTTATGGGCACAACTACACTTAGCATTTTAAAGGTAAATATTTATGAAATACAAAATCCATTGATTTGCTTGTTGGGGCTTTCTTAATTTAAACTTCCCGTGAAAGCAACAAGTCATCGATTAAAATTAAATTAGTCTAAATTAAATCAATAAGCCTAGTTGTTGATTTCAGCGGGAATTTGGTTAGAAAATGAATAAGACAATTCAGCCCAGGAAAGATTCAACTGCTAATTACTTGTAAAAGTTTAGGCTTAATGGATGATAAACATTTGACCCAAGAGTAGAACCAGAGGAAATGGTATCGGCTATGAAGACCCCAGGCCACAAACTCAGACACAGGTTGAGTCATGACTTCCTCTCAAGGGGATTGAATCCCCTAGTTAGTCCTAAGGTGTTTCAAACTGATCTCTCAGAACTATGGCCTGGGAGGCCATGAGCACACACCACAATCGGCCGGCCTGGAGAAGACAGGATGGAAAATAATCTTGCCAATCAGCAACAAGCTCTCAACACTCCACTCTGTAAATTCAAACCAAAAAGGGTGGGGGATACCTTTCTACATGCTTTTGTGATTTCTATTGAATATTTCAGCAAGTCCTTACCAGGAAAGCATGTGCTACTTATCAGAATCACACTTAGTCGCTACAAAAACCAGGAAAGGGTTGGAAGGGACAGGCTGTGGTGATACAGGTTACACCTGGTTTTAATTTGATTGTCAGATGTCATAAGGGCAGACTTATAAGACTAAACCTCATTTCTGCTCTTAACCAATAGGGAATTATTACTGATTTATTTTAGCAAAGAATGTCTCATGCTCATGATTTCCATTCCAATTTCTCTGCTTAATAAAATAAGATGTCACATGTCAAGCTACATTGCAATGAATTATTTCAACAACCCAAAGCCATTCAACTTGGCTTGAAAATTTGCTACAAAGTGAAGGTCTGTCACGAAGCATTAGGATTAGTTGCCCCTGGAAAACACTCCTATTATCAGACAAGCCAGTAGGTAGCTCATAAGAAGAAGTCCATGAAGGATTTCCAAACTTTGCATACCAAAGAGCTCTGTGAATCAGGGTTCCATGGCCCCTTGAATTACTCAGGGCTTAGATTTTAGTTCCTCTGTTTTTGACCAAACCAAGACCATCTCATCATGAGTCAAATTTGTGGTAGACTTTATAAGATTAGTTTCAATGTGAAGTTCCACAAAATACATAGACAGGGCCTCCAATAATTTCACAGGTTTCATATAATAGGAATTTGCATTCTATTAAAGCCTTCTGATTGATGAAGAGCAAGACAGTCGAGTAATAAGCAATAGATTGCATTTCAAAACCCTTGTTTCCTTATAGCGGAGCATGAGGGCCATTCAAGTGAACACTCCTACTAACCAGGGTGAGTTGAAGCACCCCCACTCAGTATTTCACACATCCCAAACCAAAGTTTTTTCTTCAAAGTGGTTGAAGAAAAAACTACTTTGGAGAGAGAGTCTATAGATCATAAATGTGATGAATGAACCCAGGGAAGCCCTTCTGTAAGTGCTTGTGTGCTCCATATGAAATGAAAGAGCATCAATGTCCTAAACTCAAATACTCTTCAAGACAGATTCTTTATTATGACAAGTACTTGTGGGGTGTCCTGAAGAACTCCAGGATTTCATTTCTCTAATGTTGGTGTGTATGGGAATAAAAATGAACCAGGAGAAACACAGATACCTTGTGACACTTCCTCCCTAAACTTTCTTTGTCTATTGGGAAGCAGGAAGCCTCAAACATCTCACCAGAAAGTATTCCCTTTCACAATTTCCAGCACAGAAATAATTCAGTGTTTAGTAAAAACAGTGATTTGGATCTGGTTCAAGGAAGCATCCCTACATCTTCAATTCTGAGAAGCTTTTTGGATCTCTGGTCAAACTGTGGTCATTCAAGGGTTCTCATAATGCCAGGTTTTGGCAACAGTATGTAGTCAATTATTTCCCTATGTGGCTCCAGCTCTGCGGCCCCCTCTGTCCTTGGAGGGGCTGATGGACTTTCACCTCCAAGCCCTGCCCCATTAGGGTTCTAAACCCAGAAGTCAATGGGTAGAATTCAGGATATCTGTGTACTTGGGTAAGGAAAAAATATTTTTGCTACATTCTAAGTAAATGTATTATTTCCTTTCATTGTGAAAACAGACAACAAACTACAGTGGAATTAGCACATTAGGACTTACAGAAGTCATATGTTTTTTCATTTCAGCATTATTGTTGAAGGCATCTCAAAATACCATTATACTCATCGCTACTTCAAAATTCTGGAAGTTATTAGATCCACTGCTAGATTTTGTTGTTAATCTACTAATAATAGATGTGTTATGATATCACAATTTTAGAATATTTTGTCACTATGTCAATTTGGGTTTGTTGTAATTCTAGATATTTTATGCATTAAAAACACCTGTGGCTCAAGCAGCTAAGGGGCCAGTTACATACACATGAGCTGGCAGGTTCAAATCCAGCCCCAGCCTGCCAAACAACAATGACAGCTGCAACCAACAACAACAACAAAAAGAAAATAGCCAGGCATTGTGGTGGGCACCTGTAGTCCCAGCTACTTGGGAGGTGGAGGCAGGAGAATCGCTTGAGCACAAGAATTAGAGGTTGCTGTGAGCTGTGATAACACGGCACTCTACCCAGGGCGACTGCTCGAGGCTCTGTCTCAAAAAAAAAAAAAAAAAAAAAGAAAAGAAATATTTCTGAGAAAGGATTTATTAGCTTCATGAGACTTCCAAAGAAGTCACACACAAAAAACAGATATACACACACAAAGATTTCTGATCCTAGCATGACTCTGGAATTTCTTATAGGATCATTATCACATAACCCAGTTCCAAAAAATAGTTTCTATTTGGTCCTTCCAAGCATAGTACTATGGTGTTTATAGTCCAATCCTTCTTTGTTTTTTTTGTAGAGACTGAGTCTCACTTTATCGCCCTCAATAGAGTGCCGTGGCATCACACAGCTCACAGCAACCTCCAACTCCTGGGCTCAGGCGATTCTCTTGCCTCAGCCTCCCTAGTAGCTGAGACTACAAGCGCCCACCACAACGCCCGGCTATTTTTCTGTTTTTGCAGTTCAGCCGAGGCCGGGTTGATACACCTTCAGTATATGCGGCTGGCGCCCTACTCGATGACCCACAGGTGCCGCCCATCCAATCCTTCTATTTTTATAGCTTCAATCTCTTTCTTCGAAACTTGGTTCATTCTCTCTTCCTTCCAGGACTGGATCCTCTGATTTGCTCACTTGTTGATCAATAAGTACTCACCAAGCACCTACCATGTGTCAGGTACTGTGTGATATGGAAGAAGATATAGCACAGAAAGAACAAGAGGGATGAGTTCCCTGTTCCACCAGCGCTCACATTCTAGTGGGAGGAAGGGTAGATCAAGAATAGATAGACGATGATGAGGATGTGTACATAGATTGATTGTCTTTTTAAAAGAAAGGCAGGAAGCTATGCAGAAAATTAGAATAAGCTAATGTCATAGAAATTGACCAGTGATCATGGACAACCTCTCTACAATTTGGATGTTAAAAGGAGCAGCCATGTGACGTCCAGGAGGAAAACCATTGGAGTGTTTGAATGATCAGGGAAGACACTGAGGCAGAGAACAGTCACAGAAAGAAGGGGCTATTTCATAAAGGGCTTCCTAAGCCAGGGCAAGAATGTTGAATTTTTTTTTAAATGGTTTTTAGCAGGGGAATATCTACAATTACAAAAACATTGTTTGGCAGATATGTAGAGAATGAATAGGCTGTGGAAACATGGCAGCAAAATCAGGGAATGAAGGAGAAGGCTGTTGGCGGTAACAGTGGAGCTGGGAAGAGTGATGGATGAATCAGGGTGAGCATCAGGTGGGGTCAGGACAGGAAGCCAATCATGTTCCATGGACCAAAACCAAGGTAATTTGAGTTTAAAAAGAGACAGTTTATAAATGTATGGTCTGGGTATGAAGAAACTACAAGGATTGTGCAGTAGCTCAAGGCTGTTACCCCAGGCCCACAGTTTGCAAAGTGAAAACAAGTTATCAGAGCCTCATGGGAGAAGGTGTATAAGATAAGCAGGTCTGACCTTCGGGCAGGGGACAGCCAGCCCTCGGCTATGCGACTGCTTTGGAATAAACATCCTGATCCCACCGACTCTCCTCCTTCCAATCTCCTGTCAGGACGCACTGTTGCCCAGAGGGAAAGAAGTCCAGCAACAGGGCCACACAGAGAGAAGAAGGGGCAGTGATTTCGGATGGGGAAATGGAACGTATTGGGCATGTGCTATGTCTGGAGGTACTGTGGACCCAGCTGCTGGAATTGTTCTTCCCAGTCTGCCCCCGGAGCATTGTTGATGAACTCTAAGGCTGCTTGCCTGGAAGTCTCCCTGCTCACTGGAGGAACACCCTGGGACTTGTGCACCCATCAGCTGTGAAAGTTTGTCTCTTTGATTTTGAATTATTTATTTACATCCCCCCTTTTCCCCATAAGCAATGAGCTTTTGAGGATATCCACTTGTATCTGCTGCTCCCAGGACAGTGCCTGTTTAATGAAAAAACATGATTGGTGAATGAGGGGATAGGCCCTTCTAGGTTCGTATGGAATGCTGTCACTCCATGTTGGACAAGTGACAGCCACGTCCAGATCACAAATTGTGATGACTGACACACTGGCTCTCCTCCCAGTTTCCCTTGTGTATCTCTAGGTCTCTCTCCTCTTTGTCTCCTCATGTACCTACTGAACACTACCAAGTTGTTTGAAGACAATTATCTGAATTTTTACAGGTTTTGTTCAAAGGACTCTAACTTCTCAGAAATAACAGATACTGTTCTACATCAAATTAGCAGTCTTATCATTGTGTCTTCAAACCTTGAGGAATACACACACACATCTCATCTGTATCTCAAAGCGAAAGAGACACGGTCCATTGCTGTATTCAGTGTTGGAGTTTCGTGCTAACGTATGTCGTTGTACAGACATTACAACCAGATCTCCTATGGAGATATATACTGAGCCTCTGCTTTAGCTGATGAAAATAAAATACCAAATATCCATGTACAGATGACTTACTTCTGCAAAGAACAAACTACTTTATACTTATCGACTGCCATATCTTGCCCATCCAGTACAGTAGCATACACAACTTTTCAGCTCTGCCTTCAAAATGTGATAAATCTCCCCTCTGGGGCAAAAAGTGCATCTCTGTATTTACCCAGAGAAAGGATTTAACTCTTGTCTACGTGTTTTAAAAAAGGGGGGGGAGGGAGGAGAAGGAAGAAAAAAATAACAGATTGTGAAGGATTGATTACTATAGCAAAAAAATCAATCTTGAGACTTTGATGATTTAACCAGTCACAAAAGCATAGAAATGTGTGAGAAAGCCCTGATTGATTTTAACTCCACAATCCTTCCCACCCCATCTATTATCCTGTATGGATCATATTAACCGTCATTATGACTAAGACAAGATAGGACGCTGACATCCCCCTGACATGATATAACTGTAAATGGCATCGGCTTATACACAAAGGCTTTTACCTGGTTATTAATAGTGTTCTCTGTGGGTGATGGACTGGACTGATATTAAAACCCCCGTCAGCTGTGTGGAGCCATTGCAATTTGATTTCAGTCCAAGAAGCAGCTTCTCAAGGTAGTTATTGCACAGCGCCCTGACAAACTGCTTGAGTATCATTCCTGGATAGTCACCCTTTTAAGAGGCTCATAAAATACTGGGGGGATGACATCTTGTTGGCACCGAGAATTCCAAGCCCCTACTGCTAGGCTGAGCGACACCAAGTATGTTCACAGGTGCCTTGACGACATCCCTAACCTTTATCACCACCGGTGTGAATGCCAAGCAGGGGAAGAGTCAAGGTTTCCAGTTGTCAGGTGACACACATTGTAGTAAAACATAGATGAATATGTGCCAAGAGGTCACTTGATGACTTTTGCTTGTTTCATTTGTCTTTGATGACTCATGAAAAATATTTAGATCTTAAGAGCACTGCTTACTTTCTCAGCTCTCTAAGGCAGGCGTCCTCAAACTTTTTAAACAGGGGGCCAATTCACTGTCCCTCAGATGGTTGGAGGGCCGGACTATAGCTTAAAAAAAAAAACTATTAACAAATTTCTATGCACACTGCACATATTTTATTTTGAAGTAAAAAACAAAATGGGAACAAATACAATTCACACCAACGCATGTGGCCCGCGGGCCATAGTTTGAGGACCCCTGTTCTAAGGCATCCAGCCACTATTTCATTTCTAACTCAACCAAATAGGTAAGAGGGAACAAATTAGAAATATTAGATGACTTGCCCAAGATTACAGAGAGATTTGTAAGCAGTTCCAAAGAGAAAATCTAGATTTTCCTTATTTGATTTAACAAAATACCTTCTTTTACTCAACAAATCTTTACTGAGCATTTACTATGCGCCAGGTACTTTCTAATGAGTGGAGGAAAAGCACTAAAAAGGTGGATGAAACTCCTGCTCTCCTGGGGCTCACAGTAGCAGTCACTGTCAGCCTGCAAAACTACTGGGATATATATAATACAATATATATACAATTATATATTGTAATTATATATTGTGTGACCCTGGTGTCTGTTAAGTCCAAGAACCGAACACATTTCCCCAAAATACAGTAGCTTCCTCCTGCCCACAAAGCCAAATGCCACTGTCAAATTCTGAATAAATAACATCCCGAGGGACAGGTGGGCAGGCTGGGGAGGGGCACACTGTGTATTTAAAAACATTAACTCTTACCTTTTGGAAACTTGAAAATATCTTCCAATTTGTAATGAGGATAAGTTTGAAAATTCCTATTCTAGAGAATTACTTTCTGGTGATCTGTTCTGAGAAGTAAATGAGGTTTTAGACAGACAGATGATAATAGAACTAAAACAATGCCTGGTGGCTCAAGCGGCTAAGGCGCCAGCCACATACACCTGATCTGGTGAGTTCAAATCCAGCCCGGGCCTGCCAAACAACAATGACGGCTGCAACCAAATAAAATAGCCGGGCATTGTGGCAGGAGCCTATAGTCCCAGCTACTTAGGAGGCAGAGGTAGGAGAATCGCTTGAGCCCAGGAGTTGGAGGTTGCTGTAAGCTGTGATGCCACAGCACTCTCCCCAGGGTGATAGCTTGAGGCTCTGTCTCAAAAAAAAAAAATACCTTACATGCAAGATTTCCATAAATGTAGTCAATGCGGGAGAGGATGCTGATGATGATCCATGTGGGTCAGCTAATGACACATTGTCATTTCCAGTCCCTTACCCAGTGATGTAGAGGCAGAAATGCACACATATAAAGCTATTTTATGACCTTTCCAGATGCTATGATACTGCCATCAGTGTATCACATATTCTTGGCCATGCACTTGCCCTCCGCCTCCTGGACTAACATTGCACCCAGGGTTCAGCCAGATGCCCCTCTGTTCTGTACCCCTTGACAATCCATCCAACTTGAGATCTTTGGTGTCCTTCTCAGGGGAGTCCTAGAAACTCTAGAGTGCCAGAATCAGGTGCACCAGCTCACGGATACCAGCATATAGAGAGAAAACGCTCTGTTCAGAGACACTTTTTTCTTTTAAAAAAATTTGTTTATTTTATTGGCATATTAACATTTTTAACTATTATGGGTACATATTAGTTTACGTTTACAGAATACATATGATGTTTTGATACAGACATAAAATGGGAATTAATCAAATCAGGGTACTGTCAGTATCCTTCGCGTTAGGCGTTTAATATTAACTAGTTTCTTCTTGAAGTGATGTTCACCAATGGTCAGTGGGTGCCACGGTGATCAATAATTTTTAATCCACCTCGGGCATAGGAGTGGGATGGGAATGCCTTAATATGACACATCTGCTTGGAGATACACTACATTTCCGTCTCATTTACACACACCTATTCTCAATTACACAATGGTCATCATCATTAATTTATAAGCAGCTAGCCAGAACTGTATAATTTAATAGCTGGTGTGAGGGAACTTCCATTTCCTTAGGCAGTCACGTACAGACTTGATGATTAGTAGAGGCACAATGTTCATTTATATCTAGACTCTCAAAGAAGGTCATTATCACCCACGTACATTACAGTCTTTTCTAGCCCACTGCCCCAATTTTTCTGGAAAAAGAAAACAGTCAATCTCCATTTAAATGTGTTCCCTTGTTAGTTACATTCTTTTAAAGAAGAGCACACTTTTCTTTCATATCTCTCATCACAGCCAAGTATACTACATATGTGGTATGTGGGTGATGACTTCTGACTCCCTACCGACTTGAAGCTCCCTGGAACCTCTTTGTTCCTTGCTATAGATGGGCATAGCCCAGGACCAGGAACATAGTAGTTCATTCAAAGAATAATTATGGAATAGAAAAAACGATGAATTTTGACTTGCCCAAGTCAGGGGAACACCTGCGTATTTCTTGTTTTCATGGGGCCCCCCTCACATGTCACTAAACACAGGTCCTTATTATCTCTCCCTTAGACCTTCTGCTGCGTAAACAGCATTAATGCAGATGCCGACACTCAGATTAATGAAGGGAAGAGATTTATTGAACTGATATTTGGTGTAGATGTCATTAGCAGTGCTCCTTCGGAGCTACTGCATCAGATTACATGCAGCCTCGCCCCAAGAGCACGTGAAAAATCATTTAACTGCTTTTCTGCAGCTGTGTATATGGCACCAAACCTCTCTGAATTGTTGAATTTGTGTGAGACAATCGTGAACCTTCTACGATTGTGCTTCATTGATGCTGTTGTGTCTTTTCTGAAAAATATGTTCTGTAATATATCATGTTGTTGCAGTTTTACCTTTTGCTGTTGTCTCCCTTCTTCCATCTTCTCCATTAAAGACTAGAAAAAATGGCAATAGTGAGACAAGGTCAGCAGAGCTTCAAATAACTTTATCAACAGGGTGACACCTGCCAAGTGGTCTTAGAAGCTAGGAATAAGGGCCTGATAGGTTTGGGTGGTCTTAGAAGCTAGGAATAAGGGCCTGATAGGTTTGGGTGGTCTTAGAAGCTAGGAATAAGGGCCCGATAGATTCAGGTGGTCTTAGAAGCTAGGAATAAGGGCCTGATAGGTTTGGGTGGTCTTAGAAGCTAGGAATAAGGTCCCGATAGACTCAGGTGGTCTTAGAAGCTAGGAATAAGGGCCCAATAGACTCAGGTGGTCTTAGAAGCTAGGAATAAGGGCCTGATAGGTTCAAGTGGTCTTAGAAGCTAGGAATAAGGGCCTGATAGATTCAGGTGGTCTTAGAAGCTAGGAATAAGGGCCTGATAGGTTCAGATGGTCTTAGAAGCTAGGAATAAGGGCCTGATAGGTTTAGGTGGTTTTGCTAGTTTGTCAGAAAGTTATGGTCTTTCACAGATTCTTGGGGTTGGAAAGTTAAATTTGCCCATTAGGTAACAAGGCAAGATTTGGGAAAGAACATGTATTTCCCACTACCTTCCAGGTTTCCTGGATACATTAATAGATGGTCTCTAAAGCAAATGACCCAGTTCCCTGCTTGTTTTTCTTAGGTTTCCTTTCTCGGCTCCACTGATAAGACAGATATAGGCCAAAGACCCTGCTTCCCTCTGCCCATCTGCAAATCCTGCCACCCATCACCTTAATGATCATCCACCTGACTCCACATAACATCCCTGACTGGTGAGGAGCCTTCCAGACTCCGCTGACCACACTTCTCGGTGACCTACTCCATGTTAACAGGTTCGGCTGTTAGAAATCTCTGTATGTTGCGTAGAAATTCTCCTTCTGAAAACTTTGACCTGTCAGTCCTAGTTATGCCCTCATAGAGTTAAACAAACTAACCAATTCTTCTTTCACAGTTACATTCACTAAGGATTGCATTTCCTCACCTTTCTATAATAAAACACATAGTTTCTAGACCTTCTCTCCTTATCAACATATTCAGTGGAATCATTTGTTTCTGGAACTGAAAGATCTTTTCATAACACTGTATATAATATCACTAACAGTCAAAGTCAAAGTAGGCTCAGAGATGCAGGTTCACAATATTTTCAGACATCACTTATGAAAAACTGGCTGTTGGGTATTTCTCTGCATAGAAGCTCCGTGCCCCGCTGCCATCACACCCACCCACTGTTTGAGCATGTTATGTCACTGTGGCCTTCTTGACCTTCACTGCTTGGCATTTAATTCTCTTGAAATACAAATAAAAATAATTAAATAAGCATTTAAACTCTGTCTCCAGTTGATCTTCAAAGGTCAACTTCCCATCTGAGTTCAGTCTTCTGCTTTTGTGCACATTTATTCCTGGAGTTTAAGAATTAATACTAGTGCTGTTTGGCAAGAAGAAAAGAAAGGATGTCCTTGAAAATAAAGCTTTGCCTGGCAATTAATACTATGACATGAGCATACATTGAATAAAAATAAGATTAAAAATTTCCTTTTTTTTCTAAAAGTCATAAAATAAGATTAATGGTCAAATAAAATCAATCTCCAGACAAAATTATTTTTCCTAAACACCACCAGTACATGTGAACAGACCACTTCCCTCACCCTGTTATTTTTCACTGTTAGCATCTTCCAGGTTTCCAGCCAGAAGTCGGAAACACTAAAAGCCTTCCAGGAAGCCTGTGCTGATGAGATTTGCACCAGGCCTGACAGCACCAAGAAGAGAATAGAGTAATTGCATCATCCTTGTTTATCAGAGGGTAGTTTATTCCTGACTATAGCATAACACAGGTCTCTCTTTGACCCAAGAGGATACTGTAGACGTGGTGCTTCCCACCTTATACAAAAAGACCTAAGCATGAATACTTCAGAGGAGCTATCTACTACATATATCCAAAAGAGAAACAACATCCATACATGGGTTGTAAAGGGAGGATCTTAACAAAAAACAGATACTGAGAAATAAAAGTATTTGTCCATTTCTTATTCTGTGGTTCTGTGAAATTTCCATTTAAAATTTTAAGAGATTAACTCAAAGGAAAGCAGCAGAATCCTTAGAGCCTTACTAATGTGATTATTGTCAGCTATCCTGTGACTAAGACCACTTTCTTGACTTGATGGTTCCATTTACTCATAATACACATTTTAATTAAAAATTATTTTATTAATATTTCACCTAGGGAAAATAAGTAGGTGAAATTAACTAAGCTTTTCCTAATATAAGAAATGTTAATACCTAATAAAGAAAAGACTTCACTGCTATATCTTATCAAACTTTTAAAGAACTAATACTAATTCTTTTCAAATTATTTCAAAAAATTGAATAATAGGGGATCCTTCCAAATTTATTCTGTAAGGTCAACATTACCTTAATACCTAAGCCAGACAACAATACACACGCAAATAAAAGAACCACAAGCCAATATTCCAATATCCCTGATTAATATAAACGTAAAAATTCTTAACAAAATGCTAGCAAACTGAATCCAACAGCCCATCAAAAAGGTTATACATCATGATCAAGTGATACTTATCCCAGGGATGCAAGCATATGCAAATCAACAAATGTGATACTTCACATCAACAAACAAATCCATGTGATCATCTCAATAGATGCAGAAAAAGCATTTGATATTATTCAGCATCCCTTCATAAAAACTCTCAATAAATTAGATGTTGAAAGAATAAACCTCAAAACAATAAACGTCATAGAGGACCCACAGCCAATATCATACTGAATGAGAAAAAGTTGAAAGCTTTACCTCAAAGAACTAAAACAAGACAAAATGTCCACCTTCACTGCTTTTATTCAACATAGTGCTGGTAGTCCTAGCCAGAGCAATTATGAAAAATAAAAGAAAATTAAGGACATTCAAATTGGAAAAAAGGAAGTCAATTTGTCCCTGTTTACAGACAACATGATCTTCTATGTAAAAACCTAAAATCTTCACCAAAATCTCTTATAACTGACAACTACAGTGAAGTTTCATAATACAAAATCAACATACAAGGCTTAATAACCAGAATACACAGAGAACTCCAACGTATTTACAAGAAAAGAACAAGAGATCCCATCTCAGGATGGGCAAAAGATCTGAAAAGAAACTCCTTCCATACACTTTCATGATGATGTGTGAATTACACTATTTTTATTAATTGTCTCCTATTTTTTCTTTTTCTTCCTCTAAAAAAAACAGTAGTAATGTAGAGAAAGTCTGTTCATAACCCATCCTTAGTGTCCCTAGAATAGGATGAGTGCTAGCAATCAAATGAGGAAGCTTCATCCCTCGACTACATCACCAAGCCTGGGGGTACAGCCCAATCTCTTTCTGTAAACAGGGCTGATTCAGACCTGTTTACAGAAAGTGAGAGCTATTTTCTCCTCTTACCATGTTACAGAAAGGAATAAGACCCAACATCACGTTGCATTTTGGCCTTCTCTGCAGTGCAAGCTACATAGGGCATTAGTGCGCATTTTAAAATGACCCTTCTATCTGCTGACTTGTCGCTTGCAGACATATAGTAACTTCAGATTTGCTGAACAGTGTTATTTGGAAAGGGATAATATACTGCCCTTTTCACTGAAGCTGGATTTTCTAATTACCATGATTTATGTTTTTGTGTTTCTGCATTCCACTTCACTGTGGAATTATTTTGTTCTTCTGTGGGTCCTCATTTCTCCCTCCTTTCTGTGTTTCTTCGATTTTGACATTATTGTAGAGCTTCCTGACTGTTTCCATGCCTCCATGCCCTCCCTGTTCATATTACCTTCCACTGTTCTCTGAGTGATTTACCTCCAGGGGTTCCCCATTTCTACTTTGGCTGACCACTTTCTGTAGCAACAACCTGTCCCTTTAGCATATCTAAATCAAGTTTGCTCTGTCCAGGGAGCATGAAGTTTTATGTCTCACGTGCTCAGTGTTAAATGTTCTCTCCTAGTCAGTGCTTCATCCACCTACCTATCTTCCATTCATTTTAAAGAAATAGTTTAGAGGTTACCTCTTCTATGAAGACTTTGCTAAATCGTTTTCATAAACCATCTCCTCCTAGTCAGTATCTCTTGGCATGCTCTCTTGACATCCTGTGCATCCATAACTCATCATTGTCTTTCTTTGATAACAGCTTTATTGAGACATTCTTAAAAAGAACAATTACATACGACACCATACAAGGTACTCATTTAAATGACCTTTTAGTATCTTCACAGACTTATGTAACCATCCCACAGTCAATTCTAGAAAAATTTCATCACCCCAGCCCCAAACTGGAAACAACTCAGTTGTCCATCAATTGGTGAATAGATAAATAATGTTACAAACAAAAATAGTCATAGTTGAAGAGTTTCATCTTACTTGGAATTTAGCATAGGAAATAAATATTAGTGCCCAACACAGATGAGCTGTCCCTGGATTAGACATTTTCCCTTACAACTTAGGAAATCGTTTTTTTCTTTGTAGTTCTCAGTCTATTCTAGTCTGGCTCTTCCCACCAGCTGTCTCAATGAATAAATATAAATATATAAATATGTAGGTTCTCCACCAGGTTGAAGCATACTTAGGGCTGAAATCTCCCATTTCACTTTTTGGGCTCAGCTTCCTCTGAGCAATTGCCCTCATATTCCCTAAATCAGTTTTGTCTCCTCTCCTCTGCCAATTCCCTGATCAACCCTTTGGTTGTTGTGACTATTTCTAGTTTTCTCCCATTCTTTTTGCCTTTATAAATCCTAACTTACCCATCTATTCCCTCGTTCAAAATACTGCTTGAAATACTAGAGGCTGTGTATGATGGAAAAGAAGAGACAAATTTTACCTTTGAGGTTCTTACCATAGGATTAATGCAAAGCATTCCTAATAGTACTAGCATTAGAAGGAGTGGTGAATACCTACTGAGTAATTTACTATGTGCCAAAATGATGTTAAATGCCTAGTAAGTATTATTTAATTTATCCATATTTTACAGATGGGTAAACTATAGCGCAGAAAAATTAGATAACTTGCCAAAGATCACAGAGCTTGTTAGTGGCAATCTGGGATCTGAACTCAGTAGTCGAATGTGTTATGCCAAGCTAATAATTGCTCCTGGAAATGACCTTTTGGCCCAATGACTTTCCCATGTCCTCAGCAAGCCGGCAGAAGAGCCAGTGTGTGTCAGTGCAAGGGATTATCAACAGAAGATGGTGCTGTGGTTGTGACGAGGCATCTTTATTTCCACCATCCTCGTATTTGGGTCTTTCAAATTTCACTTGCAGTATTTATAGTTAGTTTTGAGTGTTTTTTGAGTTATTATCCTTAACTCCACTATAACTTATAAGTGAAAAATCAGAACACCATAACCACGGAGTTATGTGGAAGAGGAACATAGAAACTGTTTTGAAATATTTGACACTATACCCAATGTTACAGTTTGAGTGGTGTGAATGGTTGAGGAGTTGGAATAATTTTGAAGGAAAACAAATGAACCAGGCAAACTGTGAAGTGTATTGTATTCCAACAGAATAAGGGAGTTAATGTCATTGATAAAATGAAAACTAACCATAGCAAAACAAAAAACCCATCTTTTGAGTATATGGCTCCACGGTCTTGGAGCTTGACGGTAATTAAGGAGGTGGCAAGGAGTGTGGGAACTGGACAGGGCAGTGCAGCCATGCTGCTGCCAAGTCTTCAGTTGTCTTGAGCTTACAGTCCTGTCTGAGGCTGACCCAGAGTGAAAGGCGTCTCCTCATAGTCTCATGATGTTATGTTGCCAGAGCAAACAGGGAGGTCTTAGTGCCATTTTTGGAGGTGGTGTGGTGGAGACAAACTCCCTCAACTGCCTTCCAATGTATCCAAAAGTGGTTTTATTTATAAATCATGGTTCCTAGTAGGTAGGATATATCAGAAAGCAAGAATGGACAAATTGTTTGCAAGGAAGAGACAGAAGGGTGGGCTTTGGGACTTTGAACAGTTGACTCACCCTCCTAATTAGTGGATATGTATTTGGGGATTCCCCAGTAAAACCACCTGATAAGTTTTAACTTACAAACATATATCCTTAAAGAATAAATTTTTGGTTTTGGACTTTAACTGTACAAAAGTACCTTATATAACCAAAATGCATGTCCCTCATCATATTCTAAAATAAAGAAATAAATATAAGTTTCTATTAAATAGAAAAAAGGAATAAATTATGATTTAAAAAATTCTTTATTAAATCATAACTAAATCATTTATTAATTATTAAATTAAGAATAAATTAAAAAATTCTTTATTGAATCATAACTATGTACATTAATGTATTTATGGGGTATAATGTGCTGATTGGTACAACGTGGAATGCTTACATCTAACTAATTAACATAACCATCTCCTTGCTTACTTGTTGTGGTAAAAACATTCATACTCTATTCTTTGCAGGTTAGAAATGTATCATTGAGTTATTCACATTAGGTTGGATCCTCCCCAAATACCCTTCCTCCTCCTGACCTTCCACCTCTTCGCCCCTCTTTTTCCTCTTCCCTCCTTTCTGGACTATAGTTATGTTTTACCATTCCTACGAATGTGTGGGTGATTATATACTGATTTCATGGTAGTATTGAATACATTGGAAACTTTTTTTTCCATTCTTGAGATACTTTACTAAGAAGAATATGCTCCAGCTCTATCCAGGTAAAAATAAAAGATGTTGAAGTCTCCATCTTTTTTATGGCTGCATAGTATTCCATGGTGTACATATACCAATAGTGATCAAAACAGCCTGGTAGTAGCACAAAACTAGAGAGGTAGATGTATGGAACAGAATAGAGAACCAAGAGATTAACCCAAAAACTTACAGTCATTTGATCTTTGACAAGCCTATTGAAAACATTCAATGGGTGAAAGATTCCCTATTTAACAAATGGTGATAGGAGAACTGGCTGGCAACCTGTAGAAGACTGAAACTGGACCCCCATCTCTCACCATTAACAAAGATTGACTCTCACTGGATGAAAGATCTAAACTTAAGACATGAAACTTTAAAAATATTAGAAGATAGTACAGGGGAAAAAACGCTTGAAAAAATTGGACTGGGAGAATTTTTTATGAGATAGACCTCCTCCCCCCACTCCCAGGGCAATTGAAGCAACATCAAAATTATATTACTGGGATCTGATCAAACTAAAAAGCTTCTGCACAGCCAAGAGCACAGTAAGTAAAGGAAATAAATTTTTAGAATTGAGCTCTTTGTAGAAAAAGGAATTTCTCAAGATGGGTGATAAATGATGTGCTGATGAGGTCAGTTTTCCTTGCCAACATAAGGGAAGGCACTAGGTGAGGCTTGGAAAGTTGGTAGGTAGGATGAGTGAGTAAGGAAAGCATGTGGCACCCCTGCCATGTCGTTTGTTTGTTTAATTAATTCCTCGAAGCTGGGATTTGGAGTCCTTCCCTTCTCGGTGGCTCAGAGACTCTTTATGTCTTCCCACTGCCACTGTATCCTAAATCAATGGCTGAACTTACCAGGTGCAATTGCTATAAGAATTTTACTTGTTTAATTACACTTTTTTCTAGGACAAAGTTGTTACTCTCATGCCCTATCCACACCAAGTAACTTAATCTGTTCAAGTTCAGGCTCCTGAGACGGATAAAAAGTCACCACCAAAAATTACTGTCCAGTAAAGCTGTTATTTACTTCAGGGTGTCATGAGAGAAATCATTAAAAATGAATACACTGCCGGATATGGCTTTGGGTTTTTCAGTGGAAGCTTTCTAGGCCTAAGACCCTTTTCAATATTAAGCACACTGCACCAGTAACTGCATTTACATAAACAGATACTTCCAACAGGAGGAAAGAAATAATTTTCTTATTTTTTATTTTTTTATAACATGAAAGGAAGCATTCATTGCATCATTAATGCATCACTTACTAAGCATAATAAAACAAAGCAAGCAGCAATACCAGCAATTCATGTTTGTATAAGGAGCATAGATGTCCTTTATGGAGAAAGTGGGCACAAGCAAAATTGCTGTGGCATTGTGAAGGGTCTAGCATCCTCATTTTTGCCTTTTTTGCAATTGTTTCTTATTCAGGAATGTCCCCAGCACTGTCCTTAGCGTCCCCTGGTGTTGCTGTCCAGGCTGCAGGCGATTCATCTCCAGTCAGTTCTGAACAGCAGCTGCTTTACAGATCACATTTGTTTTGAAGCAGGAAGAAGACTGGTTAATATGAATTTACCATGAGGTCTGAGATATTTTATGTTTAAGTAAAGCTTGTTTTTCACAAAGGCCTGGAAGAGTGGGTCCTGTTTGGTCCAGAGGTGAGGAGAGGGATTCTCACATAAGTTCTATAATTTACAGAAGATTTGAAGTTTCTTCTCTCTGATTCCAAAGTCACCAATTCACCATTTCATTTATTTTTATCACTGGATAAATATTTATTGAGATTTCACGAGTGGACTCACAGTCCAGTGGGATAAATGGAAAGAAAAATCGCTGCTACCCATTATAGGGAGTCATAGGGAGGGAGCCTGTGATGGAGAGCACTCAAATCAGGTTTGGGAGGGTGAGTGGGAGTCAGGAGAGAAAGAATCCAGAAGAAGATTATATTTTACTAGTAGTAGTTTTTCAGATGGAGCAATCAAAGGTTGAAATTTGGAGGGGTGCAGGTCTTACAAGCTTGGACACATTCAGAATTATTAGAATATTGAGATTCAAGCCCAAGAGTTAAGGGACACCCCGAGCTGAAACCTTCAGGAAGCCACAGTAATATAGGAGATGTTCCTGTGTCCTGTTAAGCTTTCCTGTCCCACAATAACCTACTGTGATATTGTCAAAGCTGTAATAGTCCTGTGTGTTAGGGTGGAAAAAAATTGAGATCGGTTCTATGCAAGTTGAAGACTCTTTGCAGAGGACATCACCTTGTCTTTGTTCTAGACAGACGCGGTGAGATTTGCCGCCCCTGAGAGCAGGGCAGTCAGAATGAGCGAGATGTGTGGTGTGTGTGGGAAATCACGGAGCGCTCTGGTGTGACCTTGCGATGCAAGCTTCCTGAGGTTATGGGTGATTTTAAAGGCAGAGTTTAATATTTAAAGCAATCTCCAAATGCCAAAAGAATCCTACTGTAATGATAAAAATGTCTGACCCCCCTGGAAGAGGCAGGACAATGTGGTGTTTTTGGTGTGTGTTGGTAATACCACCTGAACAATTGATCTACCCGGCTACAGTGGGCAGCAGCTGTGCCTCATCTGATGAACAAGCAGCAAAAATGTGTTCCTATAGATGGGTATGGGAATAATACGTGCATGCTAGATGGGTATAAGGGAATCATAGTGGGTATAAGGGAATAATAAGGGCAAGCTAGATGGAAAAGACAGTAAAGAAATACTATTAAATTTCAACAAAACAGCTCTATTGTAGCATCATTTAAAAAAGAAATTTGAAGCCACTATTTTAAATATGGCCACTTTATCTACTTCAGATGGCTTCAAGTGTGAGGATGACAGAAATTATTAGAGGGGAGAGTTTGCATTCTTTGGTGAATTTGCACTTCAGATTTTGCTTCTCAGTCGTGTTTTTGGAGTAATGTGTGTACACAATAGACCTTCGTCTTGTTAGAGTCAAGCTTTTTCACTGAGAGGGAAATGGCCCTGCTGCCGAAGCTGGTTCTTTTTTTGTTAGCTAGTGACCATCCAAACCATTTGCTAGATCCTGAAAGATGAGGACACTGCAGGCTGTCCTCAGGAGAGTTTGTTATCACGGTATTTATTGATAGTTCCTGTGCACTGGGAGCAGAGCTGTGCTTGAATCCTGGCTGAGGGCTGATGATTTCAGCGGGGGTCTCCCTTGAAATTTCAGAGGAATAAAATGCATGATTAACATGTCCTTTACAGGAGATTGCAGAAACATAAACAATAATAATAGAAGGAATTGAACCAAGCCAAATAACTGAAGTGCTCTGAAGCCATCTGAAAAGTAGTGTTTTCTAGCACAATCAGTCAAACTCTGAATTTCCACCTAGGGCCTGCTGAGCATAAGGTGCAGGAGGACCCAAAGGTATGAAAAGCATGAACCACAGCAGGAACTGGAGACTAAAAAATACCCTTTCCTCCTAATTTATTAATTATTTTGGTGTTACCAGTCACAAACATATAATAATAAATCACATTTAGTTATAGGTTTAAGGCTTATTTTATGAAAAGTACTGAATTTACATAAATATGCCTGCCCTGAAGCATTCAAGATACACAGCCCTTACAAATGGATGGTTCCTTTTCTTAAAGTTTCTATGTTATCAGATATTAAGGATTTGCTGGGTTACTGGAAAAAACATTCTTAACATTTCTATGTTAACATTGTTATCAGATATTAAGGATTTGCTGGAAAAATTACTTCCATATTCTTACAAACTTATATGATACTGGAATTAAATTCTAAAATAGTTGGATCCTTTCCAGCTGTGGGAATTCTGTGTGGAATTTCTCAATAATGTATAATGTAAACCATTTCCTGTGTGCCTGATAGTGAACTACAACAGGCGTGTGTGCATGTGATCATAACCTGAGTTACAAGTCAATCCATGTTAGCTCAGCAATTAAAATATAATTATCCTGTCTTTCTCAATGAGCACTGTTATAGAGGTCTAGTATTTTTAGTTTGTTTTGTAAAATGAGGCCTTGCTCCATCTTTTGGGCTAGAGTACAGTGACATCATCATAGCTCATTGCTACCTCAAACTCCTGGGTTCCAGCAATCCTCCTGCCTCAGCCTCCTGATTATCTGGGCCTACAGGTGCGTACCACCACAGCCAAAAAAAAAAATACAAAAATAGAAAAAATTTTTCTATTTTTTTGTAGAGATGGAGGTCTCACTCTTGCTCTGGCTGATCTCGAACTCCTAGTCTCAAGCAATCTGCCTGCCTTGGCCTCCCAAAGTGCTTGGATTACAGGTGTGGGCCACTGCACCAGGCCCAGATGTTTGTATTTTATGTTGCTTTAGAAACAGGCACTGTCAGCATCTGTTGCCTTTTTACTTGAAGATGAAAATACCAAATGAAAAACATAAAACAAGAACAACAACAAAGTACATATAGATGCAATTAATGTGTATAAATGGGAAATAAGAGAATGGGAAGAAGAGAACTGAGGATGATTGTCACCTTGGCTGGGAGCAGGCACAGGGATGGGAGGGCAGTGGAAAGTGGGGTCGTGGGATCATTGGGACATTACTAAAAATAGCTAGTCAGCTATATGCATAGATGAATGCACTCTGACATACATGGAAGTGGGACCTCATGGACTAACAGGAGTGTGTCTAGCCAAGGATTATGACCAACACAATTTTGTGCACCAAAGTCCAAAGGAAAAATAAACAGAAAAGGAATGTCATCCTGAGGAATTGGAAGCTTTGAGATCGCTTCACTCCCCTTCCCCCCCGAAAGGTAAATACAACTGAGACTAAAACAACAAATTACTATATGGACAATCAGAAAGGTGATCCAATGTAAGGATTACTGGTGCCCAAAAAGAGAGCCAAGGTAAATAGAATGTAAGTAATAAATCCATAACTGCTGATAGCACCCAATTTTTGATGAGAGCTAGTATTTTTGTCCACCCAAAGAGGCTGGGCTGCACTGGAAAAATATAAAACAAATGCGTATTTGCAAAAGTAAAGGGCAGTAACTCAGAACAATAGATATTTATGAAGCTGTCTATTTGCATAATTTCTTAGATATTTGAATAGTTTAGTTTATGTAAGGCAAAGCTCTAGGATAGGGAACCCCATTTCCATCTGTGCCACCAGCTTGCTGGGAAACACTGGGAAAATTTGTTCTCCTTGGTGCCAAGAGTTCAACTAGATGGTCTCTCATCATTCTTCCAATTCTGATATTTCTATTTAAATGTTTCTGCATTAGAAAAGGCATTTCTGAATAAATGAATGCCATCTACCTATGAAGCAGTTTGTATATGGGATAGCTGAGGAAAGACATGTTGCCATAACAAAAATAAAGAAAAATATTTAAAATATTATGGCATCAGTCTTGGCACCTGTTGCTGAGTAGTTGGGGCGCCGGCCACATGCACTGGGGCTGGTGGGTTCGAACCCAGCTGGGGGCCTGCTAAGCAACAATGACAACAGCAGCAACAACAACAACAACAAAAATAGCCGGGCATTGTAACAGGTGCTTGTAGTCCCAGCTACTTGGGAGGCTGAGGCAAGAGAATTGCTTAAGCTCAGGAGTTTGAGGTTGCTGTGAGCTGTGATGCCAAAGCACTCTATCAAGGGTGACATAGTGAAGCTCTGGAAAAAAAATAAATTATGGCATTATTATTGGTAATGAAATTCAATATTAAAATTGTAGAGTTTTTCCTGATAAATTTACTCATGCACATAAGCTTTCTTTTAGGAAGAAGAAAAAAAGAAATAGCAATGGCGTTTTAATTATTTAAACTGGTTATTCCCCACACTTGAAAGCCATCAAAAGTAAATCTCAGCAAATATTCTATCTGCTGCTAAAAAAAGATAAATGAAAGTTTTTCATAATTATCGTTGCATATATTTTCAAGTGAGCTAGCGATTCAAATTTAAGTCCCATGCATGGTGAGACTGACATTCACGGTGAAGTCTCAGAGCCAGCTAACTTGCGTTCGTTCTTGTTCTATTTCTGACTACATCTGATAAAGCAATTACAAAAATGCTTCTTTGTGGAGAATGTCACTGTAAAGGAAAGTGTTCAGAAAGAGAAAAAAAACCTAGACTGTTGTGCAACAGTCTGTAGTAGAATTCATATCCTTTCTGGATGTCTGGGTATATCCTCTCACACTGGCTAAGGATACGCCAACATCTTGGCTTCAACTTGGCTGTACACCTATAGCAAACTCCAAGGCAACATGTTCAAAGAACTCACATGCTTTGTCTCCACTAATCACCCTTTATCTGGAGACTCAGAAACTACTTAGGTGTTTGAAGGCTTTTATATTTCATTTTACTTTATTTTGTCACTTTTGTTTGTGTAGTGAAGCAGTTCCCAAACTTTTAAATCTCAGATACCCCCTCTTAGGTATGCATATTAATTTTTTTTGGATTCAAAGTGAAATCTGATAAATTTAAAAATCTTTCTAAGTTGTTTTAAACATGATAGGAAAGATGAGCATATTTTCCAAACAACAAAACCTTGAGTGTGAAAACTGGCATTGTCTTAACGTTTTTGCAAATTTCTTCAAGATTTAGCCTCATAGAATACACTCACCTGGCTCCTGTATTCGTTTCTCACAATATGTTTTAAAGAATATGAAGAAAATTGGGTGTCATACATATGTTTGGAAAAGAGAGGGGTATGTTAATGATCTTTTCAACGAATTGTGAATATTCTTCTCTAACACTATATCAAGGCTAAACAAGTGGTAGTTGCCTGGAGGACGGCTCAGGCTGCACTCCAGCACTGCACCAGTAAACCCATCACATGCTATCGCTTTAAAGCCCATTGATCTGTTTTGTTCTTTGAGGAGGTATTTTACACATTTGTGATTTTATAATCTCCAGCATTCTTTTTTTAAAATTAATTAATTTATTTATTTATGTTTTATTTTTTTAATTTTTATTAAATCATAATTGTGTACATTGGTGTACATTGGTGCAATCATGGGGCACAATGTGCTGACTTCATATACAATCTGAAATATTTTCATTGAACTATTTAACATAGCCTTCATGGCCTTCTAATCTCTATATGAAGACATTTATATTCTACATTT
>CAUYRH010101472.1:0-12417 GCA_963574655.1 Perodicticus potto | reverse complement strand
CCGGAGACGCGCTTGTGCCCATTAATTGGTGGTTGCTGTGTGCTGTTTTGCCAAAGCACTCTGTCCAGGGGTGACAGCTTGAGGCTCGGTCAAAAAAAAAAAAAAAAAAAAAAAAAAGAAAAGAAAAGGTTACCAGAAATTCTTTTTTTTTTTTGGTGCAGTTTGGCTGGGGCTGGGTTTGAACTCACCACCTTTGGTATATGGGGCCAGTGCCCTACCCACTGAGCCACAGGCACCACCCCAGAAATTCTTTCATAAGGGGCTGGGCTTGGTGGCTCACGTCTATTATCCTAGCACTTCTCAATCCTAGGGTTAACCTAAAGCTTTTGACATGAGTGGGTTCCCAAAGTGAGTACCTTTTAATTTTATAGGTTATTAAGACAAGGAACTGGCAGGTTATTACCTGGGTTTTCTCAGGGTTTTTTCTAATGGACTGCAAGAAAACTTCTAAAGGAACACAGCAGGAATAAAGCCCATCTAGATGACATATGCCTCCCCGGGACTCCCATCTACCTTTATTTCAGCCTCTTCCTCCCAGAGCTTCTTAAAGAAATAGTTTTAATATTTATAAATGAAGTGCAAACCTGTGAAGCAGACAGTTTCTGTTTTTTCTTTTTTGAGACGGAGTCTCACCTGGTCATCCTTGGTAGAGTGCAGTGGCGTCACATTTCACAGCAACCTCAAACTCTTGGGCTAAAGTGATTCTCTTGCCTCAGACTCCCAAGTAGCTGGCACTACAGGCACCTGCCACAATACCTGGCTATTTTTAGAGTCAGGGTCTCACTCTTGCTCAGGCTGGTCTTGAACTTCGAAGCTCAAGCAATTCATCTGCCTGCCTGGGCCTGCCAGGGTGCTAGGATTATGTTTTTGTTTTGTTTTTGTGAGCCACTGGGAGCCACTGTGCCCAGAGAAGCACACAATTTTTTAAATGGAGAAAGTATTCAGGGAATACTTAGACAGAAAAGCTCTGATGTAGATTAACTTTACTATCTAGATTCACCAGAAACTGAAAGGATTTTGTCAATGGATTAAAAAACAGGACCTGGGCATTGGTTCATGTCTATAATCCCAGAACTTTGAGAAGGTGAGAGATCACTTGAGGCCATGAGTTTGGGACTAGCCTGAGCAACATGGAAAGATCCCATCTTTATAAAAACTAGAAAACTTAGCCAGCTGTGGTGGTGGGCACCTGTAGCTACTAGTGAGGCTGAGGTGGGAGGATCATTTGAGACCAGGAGTTTGAGGCTGCTGTGAGTCAGGCTGATGCCATGGGACTCTAGCCTGGGTGACAGAGCCAGACCTTATCTCAAAACAAAACAAAACAAAAAAATAAATAAAAACACTTCACAAAAGATCACCTCACTGCTCTAGTAAACATATTGATAATGTTCAAAGTCACTCTTTTTGTGTGTGGGATAAATAATTATCTCCATTTATTTTGTTTCATATACATCCATAGTTGAATTTTAATATAAACAGGAAAAATTAAGGGCGGCACCTGTGGCTCATCGAATAGGGCGCCGGCCCCATATACTGAAGGTGGTGGGTTCAAACCCGGCCTCAACTGAACTGCAAAACAGAAAAATAGCCGGGCGTTGTGGCGGGCGCCTATAGTCCCAGCTACTAGGGAGGCTGAGGCAAGAGAATCGCCTAAGCCCAGGAGTTGGAGGTTGCTGTGAGCTGTGACTCTACGGCACTCTACCGAGGGTGATAGAGTGAGACTCTGTCTCTACAAAACAAACAAACAAACAAAAAAACGAAAAATTAGAATCTGACAAATGTTTACAAATTACATACCTTTAAATAGATTTTATTCATTTTAGCCTGGTGCAGAGTAACTGACAAATTATACTTGTTATGTTCAAGGGAACAGAGTTCATAATCCAGGATCATCAAAAGTCTTTTTCCCCCCCAGGAAATGAAACTAACAATTTACAACCACCTAATCTTCGATAAACCAATCAAGAACATACCTTGGGGGAAAGACTCCCTATTCAATAAATGGTGCAGAGTTTGTTCTTAAATACTTAAATCCGGGAAAGCTTCAAAGCTCTGCCAACAGATTTATATTCAATAAATTAATTCAAGTTTTAGGCCATTTTCAAATCTGTGACACCTTTTATGTTTTGGCAGATCCTTTCCTGACACTTTGAGTGTTCACCTGGCCCCACCAGTCTTGTGGTCAAGATACATTTGAATGGTGTGTACACACTGGTCATACTGCATGTGTGCATAGCCTCTGGTGAACCCATGATATTTGGTGAGCTTACTGAGCCCTCAGTAAGCAATACCTGCTTCACTTCCCAGAACACTCTATCCCCACTTGGTCTGTTGACCCTTTCTGTTTGCTTACTACTGAAATCCCCGCTTTAGCTAAGAACATCAAATCAAGTGAGTCTTGTCCATTAGTGGCCATGAAGTGTTTAGTTTCATGAATCTTGCCATACTTTGGTTGAAGTACCATGATGAGAGAACTTAGACTGTGGACTTGGGTGAAGGAAAGTAGCCCTGGACAAGAATTCTTCAACCTGTACTGTTCTTATCTAGGGTTTGTTAAATTTCATGAATAAACACATTGTTTTATACTTTTGTTCAATTCCAGGGTACCGAAATGGTTTCTTTGGATGTTCAGTCCAGCATTGTGGTGGTTTTTGGAAAGTGAATTGGTTTACCTCCTCATACTATCAGGATGGAAGTCAGATCTCTACTACAATTGCTTTATACTTTATAAATTACAGGGCAATACCATTTGCCAAGTGATTACATCCTCTGCTTTCATTTATAAATTCTGAGGTTGGAACACTTCCTTTTTCTTGTGATTCTCTGAACCAGCATGGATGTTCTACTATTCCTTAAATCGTTTGTGTTTCCAATGTAGATGGAACCTACATGTGCTCTTTTTTGGCCAAACCAATGTAATGGGCAAATGGGTAAATCAAATTTTATCAATTTATCAGCTTTTAGGAAACTTAAGATTCTGAAAAGTATTTTATCTTAAATTTCTTCCAGCATATTAATAAATTCATAATTCTGAGCTAGAAGTGCTACCTCTGCTGTAGCTGTCCCACATGATTAATTGAGCCCTGCTTTTAATATACAACGTTGTAGTGAACAAACACGGACTTTGCTATTGATGACACACATTTATTGAGCTACAATCAGTTCCCTTGGACTTCTATCTTTCTATTTTGGACTTCTATTTTTCTATTAACATGTAATTTACTATTCTTTTAGTCTGTAGTTTTGTATTACAATGGTCTTTCTTTTCATGAACAAATGGTTTCTATATAAAATTTTGGGTAGTAATATCTTCACAAGAGGGAACCGCGGGTGATTTTTCAGTAATAAGTGACAAGGAAGATGATTCTGAGGCTCCTGGGGGATAAGTAAATATCAGGTACTACCTCACTCTGATGGCTAGTTTCAATGATCTGGAGGGATAATGGGAAGAGAGCTATTATTTGTAGACTATACTTACTATATACCAGATGTTGTGGTTTATCTGCATTATCTGAATTATTTCATGCATTTCTCACCAAAAAATGAATAAATAAAACTATGAAGTAGGTATTTTGTGTTTGCATTTTAAAAGTTAAGAAATGGAGGCACAAGTCCTGAGTTTAAAATTTTTACTGTAAAAAGACCAGTGTGGTATGGCCAGTGACTGATCAGGAGAGATGTTGGCTGTACACACCACGATGGCTTTAGTGATGCTCACTGGACTAGTAATCCTGAGGGGGAATGTTAGAAAAGGGTAAACTGGTATTTTATTTAGCTACAAATGATAGAAATTTTAAATAATTTTAGTTTAACAAGTGAGATCTTATTATTCTTACACATACATTAATATTATTATTTCACACAACAATAAATCAAGGATTAAACGGGACCCTCGATTTCATATGCCTTTACAGACTCATAATGTATCTAGGACCCGCTTTACATTTTTGCCTTTCCCATTGATTTTGACTTCATAATCACAAGATGGATGCTGAACTGTGAGACAACAGGCCAGTGTTCCCCAAAAGGAAAAAGAAGAATGACAAAGGACAAAAAATAAAAGAGGTAGACTGGACCTTTTTAGAAAGGTCTCTTTGACTCTGTCTTTTGTGTGCAATAATGACGGATACCATCAAACATTGGGTGCCTCCTGACGTGATAGACTAGAAGCATGTATGCACAATTATATATGTGTTATATATTATATATGTATTTTTTTGGACAGTATTCTTGCTAAGAAGTTGAACATAATTATAACCACTGAAAAGTTATGGCAACATCTAATGTACAATAAATGTAGGGCTAAAAAAATTAATTAAATGACACTAAAGACAGCAATCATATGTGTGTGTGCTAGGTGTGGATGTGGCATTATGGTTTTATAAAGAAAATATTCTTACTTTTGAAGAAAGTAAGGATACAAAGGATACATAAAAAAGAATGTTTTTTTTCCTTTTGGAGAGTTGAAAAAAGACAAGAATGATAAAATTGCCAATCAAAGTTACTTTCTTCCAAAGTAGAACATTTTCATATGAAATGGTGTCAAATGTTATGGTTGTGTATTTGTAGCAATGAAAATAACAACAAGATGTGGAAAACAGGATTAAAGGAAATACATTCATTGACAGACAGAGCAGGGTGTATGCAGCCAATTCATAGAATTTGCACTGGTGCATATCCATGTAAGGAGTGAAACTGAAAAAAGGAATGCAGAAAGTGACAAAACAAGACTGGTTGTGGAGGCTCACACTTGTATTCCAGGCACTTTGGGAGGGAGCTTAGGCAGCAGAACAACTTGAAGTCAAGAGTCATTCAAGTTTCTTTTTAGGGTTTTCTCTGTGCTAATCTGGAAATTCCCTTACCTTTGGAGGCTATTCGAGTTTTTCTTCTCTGCCATTCACATGTGATAGTTCCTTAATCTCTCTTGATTTCACCCGTAGTCACTTACAAACATTTGAATATGGAGCTGCCTTTACTGATATTTAGGGATGTGACATGTTCATCTAAGAGAAATGTGGATGACTTAAAACTAAGTTCAGGGTTTGGGCTCCCACCATATTTTGCAGCCCTCTTCTACTCTTCCATGTATTCTCCCTGACATTTCCCAGAAATTTCTCTATATATTAAAAACAGAACAATGTAGTGTTTTAATCTCCTTCAAACATCCAAAATTTCAATACATCTGGTAACTTATACACCACCTAATCTAAGTTTCAGTCTTTCTCTATCTCACACTCTGGTCTTTGTTAAGATAGAGCAGGATTTACATGGAGGAAGTAACATTTGCTTCCTCATTGAAATAAACCATGCTACCCCACAACTATGTCCCCTCCACCATTACCACTGGAAAATAAAAATACCTGTAGTTTTTAAAAATAATTTTGTGGTTTTAAATATTTTAAAATTTCCATTTCAAATGTATTCATCTAAGTGCAATCTGGCTATATACACTATTTTATTTTTTATTTTACATTTTTCTCATGCCCTTAACTTTTATTGGCAATTTTAGCATGCTTGTCTTTTTTCAACTCTCCAAAAGAAAAAAATCTTTTTATGTATCTTTTATTATTGACACTTGCCATGGAAAATAGGATATCTATGTCTTCATAGTCATGTTCTTTCAGAATACTTTGATATAAAAACTTTTTCCTTCTTTGATTGCTGGAGCAATGCTTATTGAGGCTGTGACAATGATATTGAAGTATAATGCTGACCAGCCAGTTGTGGGCTTCAGTTTTCCCATTTATGGAGCAAAGTATTTATGATGAATGCTCATTAATGACTCCTCCAACATTTAAAAAATTAAATCCTATATTTTATTTGCTCAAAGTGAAGGAATTTGGTATAAAAAGATTTATATCCCATAGGCAATATTAACAAATGTGGTGAGTTTTGATTTCTGTCCTCTTTGTACTTTTGCCTAAGAAGATAAATTTCTTAATATTTACTTTTCCAAGTTATAACAAAATATAGACATTATAGACTTGCTTTCTTCCTAGATGTCACACACACCGTCCAAGCTTGTGTGTCTACACACAGAGGTGGAAATAGAGAGTCACTATTGCTTTTGAGAAGAGTGATTATAAAAAGACATCAGCTGGAGGCTAATTAAGAGGTAGTAATGTGGGACTGATTCAAGACTTTAACTATGAAATATATGCAAATTTGAAACAATCTACCCCGGGGCAGCATCACCTATGAGGTCTAGCAAATACAACGCCCTTATTGGGAAGGATATGTTCCAAGATCCCCAGTAGATGCCTGAAGCTTAGGATAACATCAAACCCTATATAATCTAGGTTTTGTTTTTCCTGCACATTCATTCTCATGATAAAGTTTTAGCTGATAAATTAGGCAGGGTAAAAGTTTAACATGAATAACCAATAACAAACACAATAATTATGACAACATACTATAACAAATGGTGTAAGAATGTGAGCTCTGTCTCAAAATATCTTTATATATTTGGATTATGAGTAAGTGAAGCCATGGAAAGTAAAATCACAGAAAGCAAAATCTCAGATGAGGGGCGGACGACTGTATGTGTAAATAAAGGACAAGATTCCCATCCACAATATCTTTGCCTACACTGAGGTAGTATTTAATGAAAGTCTGCTGGTCTGAAAAAGAGCAGATGGCAGCAGGATTCTCAAGGAGATTTCAAAATGCAATTGAAGAGAATAAGTTCAAGGAGGGAGGACAGAAGAAATGTTCTACAGGTGAATAGAACAACAACTTCAGATAATACACTCTGATATGGATTACTGGGAAACCATGAAGAACTGAGTCATTTCTTTTATCAGTCATATCCTATTTATCTTCTGGTTGACTCAGTCTAAATTGTAGACCCAAGAGTAGCAATGGGCTCAGTGGATACCCTAGAACTACATGAATTTAGACACATAATATAGAATATATGAATAATTTAATCAGTGCTGATCTAATATCTTTTTAACTACTTGTGGAAAAAGAAATTGCTTAATCAATTGCAAGCTAAATTTAAATTGCTGAGATTGCACAACTTACTGTTGTTAGAATCAACAATTTTAAACAAATTATAAAGTTACTCATTACAAACAATCCTTTACATTTGTTACAGCAATATTCTCAATGTTTTCACCAGGAAACCCCTTGTTAACTGCCTTACTTTAACCCTTAATCAATCAAATAATACTTTTATCCTTTAGATTTCTGTTTATTTTAGAACACATTTTTACAATATTTGCCTAAATTGGCCATCATTTATTTATTTTGAAAATATAAAGTAGCATTTATCATGAGCTTACCATGTACCACACAGTGGACTAAGCACTTTATATCCATTTTCTCATTCGACATGGAAATCATCTTATTAAATATGTCGTGTATGCCCTTTCATTTTGTAACTCAGGAAACTTAGGGTGAAGTGAGGGCAAGTAAGTTTATCAAGTTCATACTACTGGATAATGGCAAAGCTGGGACTCAGCCCTATACTTTTCTACCTCACAGAACACTCATTTTCTAATGTCTCAAACAACATGTAAATAAATGCACCCAATGCATGCTTTGCCAATTCAGGAGGTCAAAAACCTTTGATTTATGTTATTTTATTTTTTAGCCTTTTTTGTTTGCAATGCAAACATAGTTTTAATCATTGATCAATATGAATTTAGTAAATTTTAACTACTTTTAGTAGTTTTAATAGACCCTGTGTTTGAATCCTCAATATTGAGTCCACCCCAGCTGATAATCTGAGCAAGTCCTGGTAATCCTAATCCTTTTTCCTGGCCAGTGAAAGAAGAGACAGGCATGTATGTATTCAGGGCAAGATGAACACAGAAGCATGAGGACATCCATCACACTCCTTTAGGAGCAGCCAGCCTCAGGGTGACACCAGTGTAATGGATGAGAGAAAGAACTCCCGTCATTTATCACATTGTGGGCCTCTGAATATACTAAGTACTTCCCTGCCTATGAGCCTTTGTGATCTTATACATTTAATACTATCAAACCAGCTTCAGTAGGATTTCTTGCCATTTGCATGGAAAAACTAGGGAGGTAAGAAACAAGAGTTGATAGACATCATAGGGTAAATTACAATAAGCTTGACATCTGGGTGAAAGTGTATAGCTGGCTGCTGCAGGAAATAAAGAGCCTTTCTTGGTTTTAAAAGCGATGACAGTGTAATGGAAGATTGCATCAATACTACTGGCCTGGAAGTGGGCTCCTGCGACATAGATTCCTCGGTGGAGTGTGGTTTGACTTTGGCTTTTTATTGAAAGCATAAAGAAAGTAGAATTTGCATTAAGGAGAGGATAGGAGATTAACCCAATGTGTGGTAAAAAATAAGGCTTTTATTCACCTATGCTAGGATATTGGTTAGATTCTCAGGACAAGGAAGGGGGAAATGACAAAAATGAATATGAGTCTCCTAGGTTGAATACGAACAAATAGAGCTTTTCTGTGTACCTGTCACTGTTCGAGGTACTTTAGGTATATTGACTCATTTACTTATCAAATAAGTCTATGTAACTATTATTACCTCCTTTTTACAGATGAGAAAACAAGGTAACTTTTCTAAAACCACACGGCTAACAAATGGCAGTACTAGTATTAAATTCCATGGAGCTGCAGGAAAAAGGCTTTGGCCTTGAGAAAATAAAATAAATGTTTTGGATATATTGCTTTTGAGATGATGATGAAGATCCTGGTATCCAGTATCAGAACTTAAGTGAATGGATGGTTGGAGAAAGGAATAATCTTAGAACTTTACATTTCAACAAATGAGTTATAAGAGCAGTGACTTAATATCACATACATTTGGAAAACATTTCTCAAGACTATTCTTACCAAGAGTTAAAATGTCTTACTAAATTAATATAGCTTTAATTTACGCCAGTAATTTAAAGCACACAAAATAAAACAACAGAAAACAGAATTAGGCAGTGCAGTGACTTTGCTCTTAAGATGGCTGCAAAACAGTGTGTTTCAAACAAAATTAGGTTATTATTTGTCAACTTTTTTCAGTTTATCTCACTATTATTCTTTTTTTTTTCTATCTTACTTGGTAGAAATACTAAGTATTAAGATAAGACCATATTGTACTTACGATGAAACAGCCCTTCTTCTTTTTTATTGTTTAGCAGTTAATATGTCACTCTGGAATGATTCTCTTCAAATCTATTTTTACCTGGTTCCCTAAGATACATAATCACCTGGAAAAATGGAGAAGAGTTTAGTTGCATGATAAATTATGCTTCTTCTACGTGTTGTATATCCAGGTTTACTTGATAAATGGTAGAAAGGAGAAAGAAGTTCAGGCACATTATGGTTTAAAAAAATGCTGTGACTTACGCCAGCAAAAAGTCATTTCCTACTCTATCAATTGGAGATAATGTATACTCTTCGGGGATACTTGGTAAGGTCATCATCTATGATTAATTTAAATACGAGTTTTGATTGAAGTAATCACATTCTCACATGTACATGTAAGTATCTGGAGGCTTTGCTTGAGTGGGCAGATAAGGAAAGGAATGCATAAAAGATGGGGGGTGGAATACACTGCTGTGAACCCAGATTCCACACTGGCCGTTCCACAAGTGCCGTTTTTACTTTAGGACCTACTTTTCTTATCTGAATATATGCAAGTGATATAAATATAAAATTATGACTTTCATCAAATTAAATATATATATCACACATTGTAATGTATACATGACCTATGAGGAATCTATGATCTTAAGATTAATGTTCTGACCTCATGAAGTGGTTTCAACATGCCTTCTTCAGATTACGTGTCCTTAACTCCCAGTCATGAGGAAAATGTACAGCTATTGAGCTTAAAATTAAACACCTAAAGTATTTAAGCCATTATGATCATCTTTTAAAATTCTGATAACCTATCATCAGCAAAATATATTTAATTTAAAGTTACAGGCATGTGATAATTAGAAAAGCATTAGTTTTGCATAAACGTTTTCCAGGCTTTTGTCACTACTTTACTATTAACTATCATCTACTACGTGGCAGACCATGTGCTGGGAGAGGGAATACAGGGTACACGTGGCACTGCCTCTACCCGCAGGTTATACATTGACAGTCTAGTAACAAACACAGGGGACTGAAATACAATACATTATTTCCCTTGTTAAAAAATAGATTGGAGCATTTCTTACTAATAAAGTTTATATTATCAGGCACCTCTGAGGTTTGTAGTTGTCACAAAATAGTCCTACCTTTCCTTTTTCTTTTTTTTCTAAAACAGAGTCTCGCTCTTATAACCCTGTGTAGAGCGGAATGATGTCATAGCTCACAGCAAATTCAAACTCTTGGGCTCAAGTGATCTTCTTGCTTCAGCCTCCCAGTTACCTGGGACTACAAGTGCTGGTTACTACACTAGGCTAGTTTTTCTAGTTGCAGTAGAGACAATTTCTCCTCTTGCTCAGGCTGAGCTCAAGCAATCCGCCCTCCTTTGCCTCCCAAAGTGCTAAGATTACAGGCATGAGCTGCCTGGCTCCTACCTTTTCAAATGCCCGGGGATAACGCTCCTATTTATAAATTCTCAGCTTCATTCCAAAACATATATGCTTTTAACTTCTATTATTTTCCAAAAATAATTACCTTTACTCTAGTAGCATTAATACAAATGCTTTATTCTCATGGAATTTGCACAGGTATATTTTATGTGATTTAAATGATCTCTGTATCACTATATTAGTCTATTGCTGAATTTTGATTAATTTAAGACCTCTAACTACATGAGATAAAGTGAAAGAAATGCTGGAAATTTTACCAAGGGAATATACTGCACCAAAATATGTTATGCCCTTTTCCTTTATTTTTCTTCTTTTTTCGAAATAAAGAGAGACGTTCTCTTATTACCTGGAACGAAGATGAAAAGAACTTCAATCATTCACTTAATCAGACATTGATTGCCAATTAATGTTCATTTATTTAGAAGAGGAAAAATAATATCCCTTATACTCTTCATGTAAAAAAGTAATACAGAAGATGATTTGTATCTGAGATAGAAACAAATATTAAGGGGGCAATTATTAATGAAATATATACCATACGTCAGCATAGAGTGAGATTATGAAGAATAGGTTGAAAAGTCCAGTATCTGTTTAAAATTTTATAAGTATGTTTAAATAGAAGACAAAAGTATGCTCAAGTTCTCTTTTAATAATTTCCTGAGTTTTGATATTCTTTACTCTGCAACATTTCAGTAGAGAGTTTTATGTAAAATGGGGTGATAATAAATATGTGTGCAGAAAATGAATAAAAATACTTTTATTGGAGAGAATCGGGCTCCAGCCATGATTCTTTTCCTCCCACCCCCACTCTCTGACATGCAGCCAAAGGCAATGCAATTTGTGTTTTATCTGAGGTGATGCATTACTATCCATCCACTCCGGATGGCCAAGGAGCAGCAAAAGGGGTGACTGAGGCAGAATTAGACTAATCAAGTTTCCGTTTCTTTTCCGCTAACGGGAAAGATGACACCTGCTCCTGCAGCTTCAAAGTGTTGAAATCCTTTCTGCTTTCATGTGGTTACTGTGCATATTCCCTGGTGGCTGAAATGAGGGGAATGCATTACAGTTTTAAACTCTGATGCCCTATTAAGATGACTGTGCACCTAATGAGCTAAGGAATTACCAGTGCGGCTTCTACCTGCCCCCAACCTTGAAGGAACTAGCTGATCATGTTGGCAATGTGTCTTCTGTGTTCTTAAACCACTGGCTGTGAAATTTTGGTCACGGATTATGTTCAAACACATGTTTAGTATAATGACAATAAAAGCAATAAGTAATGCTTCAATTAATAAAGCCCAAAGAACAGCTTTTCTTTTAATAATGAATACAGTAGTCTTATGAAATTTGGATATAAACAGCCACAAAACCAGTGAATATTATTTATAGGCTAACTGTACTAACTGCTGTCAGTGTTTTATAATTCAAATAACTACCATTACATATACACCTCACCAAATTATGTAAAATATTTGGAAAAACAAGCAGTTTTTGTCACTTTAGCAATACTTGAGGTTTGTTTTCTTTTTAAGCTGTAATAGAGCATTTAACACAGTCTGAATTTAAAATATCTCCTTTTTGCTTAGGTCAGGCAATATAGGAATGAAGTAATTTTAGGGAACAACGCTAGGAACTGAAGCCGATTATATGCCAGGGTTATTCACGGATATTTCTACCTGCCGAGTGGAGTACAGCAAGTCGGATTCACACTGTGATCTAAGGGCCTGGAATTGAAGCTCAGTTTTCCCTCCCTCCCGTCCTCCCTTCTTCCCTCCCTCTCTCCTTCCTTCCTTCCTTACCAAACAACCCAAACCACCCACCCCCCACCAAAAAAAAAAACAAAAATATTTAATAAAAAAAAAAAAAAAACACAAAACAAAACAAAAAAACAAAAATAAATTTTTAA
>CAUYRH010101471.1:0-11754 GCA_963574655.1 Perodicticus potto | reverse complement strand
GTACACCTGAGCTGGCGGGTTCGAATCCAGCCTGGGCCCGCCAAACAACAATGATGGCTGCAACCAAAAATGGCTGGGCGTTGTGGCGAGCGCCTGTAATCCCAGCTACTTGGGAGGCAGAGGCAGGAGACTCGCTAGAGCCCAGGAATTGAAGGTTGCTGTGAGCTGTGATGCCACAGAACTCTATCCAGGGTGACAGCTTGAGGCTCTGTCTCAAAAAAAAAAAAAAAAAAAGAATTACCATATGATACTGCAGAGATAGATCATCGAGAAATCAGATGCTAAATATCTAGTATTGGCAAAAGGTGCATAGCCCCAGTTTGAATTTTTTTTAGACTTACCCTGTGACTCCTTTATACTCCCTGGCAAGACCACTCTCTTCCCTCTCTCCTTTCCTTCCTCTCTTTTTTTTCTTTCTTTCTCTCTCTCTTCCTTTTTTTTTTTTGCAGTTTTTGGCTGGGGTGCATTTGAACCCATGACCTCCAGTATATGGGGCCAGCGCCCTACTCCTTGAGACACAGGTGCTGCCCTCTTTGTTTTTTTTTTTTTTGACAGAGTCTCAGTTTGTCATCCAGGGTAGAGTGCTGTGCCATCATAGCTGATGGCAACCTGAGACCTTTGGGCTTAAGTGAGCCTCTTGGCTCAGCTTCCCGAGTAGTTGGACTATAGGCACCCGCCACACTGTCTGGTTAGCTTTTTCAGAGACAGGGTCTCACTCCTGCTCAGGTGGTCTTGACTCCTGACCTCAAGCAATCCGCCCACCTTGACCTCCCAGAGGGCTGGGATTACAGTGTGAGCCACCATGCCTGACCCATGACCACCCTTGATCAATATCAATTCCCTCTCCTTTCTGTACTCCACTTCCATTCCCTTTTACCTGCTCCCACTCTAATGTGTGGGATATGTATCTGTTTGTATTTAATTAGTAAAGATGTTCATCTCATCGCATTACATCACCAGGTACTTGGTATCAACATGGCTTATAATTCATGATATAAACTTTGATTTTTCATTAATAATAAACTGGTATTTGCCAGGTTTCTTCACTATAAAGTTGGCCCTTTCCATACTCATTTTTTTTTTTTGAGACAGAGTTTTGTTCTGTCACCCAGACTGAAGTACAGTGGTCTCACAATAGCTCACTGGAGCCTCAGAGATCCTCTCATGGGCTCTAGTGATCCTCCTGCCCCAGCCTCCCGAGTAGCTGGGACTACAGGCACATGCTATTGCACCTGGCTAATTTTTGTATTTTTTTTTTTGTAGAAACGGACTCTCTCTCTCTTGCTCAGTCTTCTATACTCCTTTATGTTGAAGTGAGTTAGTCATTAAGTCTATACCAAAGCTGAGGAGAGAGAATTTTTTTTTTCAAGATAGGATCCTGCTCTGACACCCAGGCTGAAATGCAGTGGTGGTGGTGTGATCGTAGCTCACTTTATTTTATTTTATCTTATTTTATTATTTTATTTTTTTGAGATAGAGCCTCAAGCACCCTGGATAGAGTGCTGTGGCATCACAGCTCACAGCAACCTCCAATTCCTGGGCTCAAGCGAGTCTCCTGCCTCCGCCTCCCAAGTAGCTGGGACTACAGGCTCCTGCCACAACGCCCGGCCATTTTTTGGTTGTAGCCATCATTGTTGTTTGGCGGCCTGGGCTGGATTCGAACCCACCAGCTCAGGTGTATGTGGCTGGCGCCTTAGCCCATTGAGCCACAGGCGCCGAGCCAGATCGTAGCTCACTTTAACCTTCAACACAAAGGAGGAGAATTAATGCCTACCTCCTGAACAGAAGATTGTCTTTAGAATTCTATAAGAAAGATCTCTCTCTTTACCATGTATATACTTATTTAGTAGTTTTTATATTACATAGAATCATGGATATTTATTTATTTTACTCTCATTTGCATTTGTTTTCGGTTGAGTCTATTCCCATGCCATAAGTTTTTGTTTCTGTACAACTTTCTCTTCCAGTTTTGGAATAATTTCTCAGTAAGGATCATTTCGATGTGGCAGGGTTACTCTGTCCATGAGGTCTGTAAACATCTTGGGTGCTTTGTTCACCTGGAAATGCTCTGCATCTAAACCTCAAAGCTCAGCATTACCGTGCATCTCTAAGCTTGTGCAGGAAAAATTCAGCACTTCTTTGGGCCGCCGACCCTGCCACTGTTAGGCTGAGAATGCCTACCTACGCCGTCATTCTAACCTGTTTGGACAGTGATGTGTATTAGATGCTTTTGTATTTGCCTGCCCTTGGCAGTATCATGGGTGTCCTTAAAGTGAACACGAAGATTTGAATCTCTCTTTTTTTTAGACTGAGTCTCATTTTGTCACCCTTGGTAGAGTGCTGTGGTGTCACAGCTCACAGTAACCTCAAACTCTTGGGCTCAAGAGATTCTCTTGTCTCAGCCTCCCAAGTAGCTGAGACTACCCACCACAACACCCGGCTATCTTTAGAGATGAGGTCTCACACTGGCTCAGGCTGGTCTCGAACCTGTGAGCTCAGGCAATCCACCCACCTCGGCCTCCCAAAGTGCTAGGATTATAGGTGTGACCCACTCCACCGGGCCTGAATCTCTTGATTTGCATGATTTCATGGAGTTTTCTGGGTCAAGTGAACAGCTAACCATTTTTCTAGATCACCTCAGGCTGCTTAGGGGAAGAGCCATGGATATTTATTTTATTCTTTGGGTTATAATCCAATACTATCATTATTTTGTTACTGAAATTATTCCAGCTTTGGCCAGTGGTGGCTCTCTCAGACTGGTTCCTGTTGTCCTTTTGACCTCTTTCTCCTGTTTTTGTTTTTTATATTTTCAAACTTTTTTCTTTTCTGGCACTGTCAGATACTCCAGAATCATCTTGTATTTTCCCTCCTTTAACTGGAAAATGGTATTTAGAAACTAAGATTTGTGTGCTGGTCATGTGTGTTGCTACTGGGGTATCATTGCTTCTGGGACCGCTCAGTGGACAAACCTAGGAAATGCGTGTGTGTGTGTGTGTGTGTGTGTGTGTGTATGTGTTAACTTACTTATACACACATCTCTCTATATCATCTTTCTACCGTCATCTATCCACCTAACATCTGTCTACCTAAAAAAGTGAATTTGTATAAATTCTCTGACCCTAATCTAGCACCACGTGCTCCATTCCAGACTCTTCCCTTTGCTTATTTGTGACTTTTTCTCTGATAGTTAGAGACCTGGCTTCCATTATCAACGATTATTTACTTATTTGCTCAAGGTTGGTATGATGAGTTTGGTTGTGCCACCCTACAATTCGTATGCTGAAATCCTAACCCCCAGGCCCTAGTAATGTGACCTTACTTAGAGATAGAAATTTTACAGAGATAATGAAGTTAAGATGAGTTCATTAGGGCGGGCCCTAATCCGACTGATGTCCTTATTAAACGGGGTAACCAGAACACATATGGATGGGAGGGAAGACATGGGAGAAGACGGCCCTCTGCAAGCCCAGCAGAGAGGCCAGGAACAGACTGTCTCTCACAGCCCTCAGATGGGTCACCTCTGCCAACAACTTGATTTCAGATTTCTGGCTTCCAAAAAAAATTGTTGTTTCAAAAGCCATACCCTTTGGCACTCTGTCATGGCAGCTTTAGCAAACTAATACAGATTTTCCAGTGCACAAGTATGTTAGTTTCAGAATTGCTAATGCCCAGCCCTATTAGAAACAAATTTACCAACGATAGCACAATGTTTATGTATAGTTAATTTTTGCCTTTAGTCTAGTCAAAACATTCTTTTGCAAAATTCACTACATTTTTACTTACCTCTCGGTGAGACTATATTATTAATTAATTAATTAATTTTTTTGAGACACAGTCTCACTATGTCACCCTCAGTAGAGTGCTGTGGCGTCACAGCTCATAGCAACCTCAAACTCTTGGGCTTAAGTGATTCTCTTGCCTCAGCCTCCCAAGTAGCTGGGACTGCAGGAGCCCACCACATTGCTTGGCTGTTTTTCTGTTGCAGTTGTCATTGTTGATGAGCTGGCCCGGGCTGGGTGCAAACCTGCCAGCCTTCGTGTATGTGGCTGGCACCATAATCACCATGTTATGGGCACCAAGCCAGTGAGATTATATTATATATTTATAATACAGTTAGAGTTCGAGACCAGCCTGAGCCAGAGTGAGACCTTGTCTTTAAAAAAATAGCCAAGCATTATGGCAAGCATCTGTAGTCCCTGCTACTTGGGAGGCTGAGGCAAGGGAATAGCCAAGAGTTTGAGGTTGCTGTGAGCTGTGATGCCACAGCTCTTTACCAAGGGCGACTGAATGAGATTCTGTCTCAGAAAAAAAAAAATTAGTTAAGTCATGATAGCAAAATAAAGATATTTGTAAACAAAGAAAGCCCCTATTAATCCATTTCCGGAGGTAAAGGCAGAAATTTGTGGCATCTTATTTATTTTTTTTTTTTTTTGAGACAGAGTCTTACTCTGTCACCCCTGGGTAGAGTGCTATGGTGTTAAAGCTCACAGCAACCTCAAACTCCTGTTCTCAAGGGATCGTCTTCCCTCAGCCCACTGAGTAGCTGGGACTATAGCCATGCACCACCAGGTCTGGCTAATTTTTCTATTTTTAGTAGAGACAGAGTCTCATTTTTGCTCAGGCTGCTCTCAAACTCCTGAGCAATCCATCTGCTTTGGCCTCCCAGAGTGCTAGGATTACAAGTGTGAGCCACCGAGCCCCGCTGAGGCATCTTGTTCTTAATTCTCCATTGGAATCTGATTAATTTTACATTGCATTTATAAGTTAATTGGGGGAAAATGGAAAGAAAAAAAAAACACCAAGAGTTCCAAAACTAAGATAGTTATTTAGATGTATCTTGTGCAGCTTCTAGATAATAATTATTATTGGTTTCCTTAGATATTTTACTTACAGATTAACAGAGGAGAAAATAAATACTTATTGTGTACCTAAACCGCAAGTCATTCCTCTATTTCCTGCTAATAAAGAGGCAGGTTAAGAATCACTAATGCATTTTTCAGATGGGAAGCCTGAGGGGTAGAGGGTAAGTACTTTTGCAAGGTCAGAGTATTGTTCGTGACTGCTATGCCTGTCTGATTTTAAAGCCTGTGTTTTTCTATGCTACTTAGGGGCTGGAATTCAGACATAAGCACATTTAAGATATCATCTCTGTCATTGACTTGTCTTGTTAGTCCCTACAATGCCTGTATCCAGTATTTAGAAATGCTGAATCTAATACTTTTCTGGCATTGGTGTGGATTTTTTCAGTTAAAAATGTGTTTTACGGCTTGGCACCTATAGCTCAAGCAGCTAAGGCGCCAGCCCATACACCAGAGCTGTATGGGTTCGAATCTAGCCTGGGCCTGCCAAACAAGAATGACAACTACACGGGCGGGGCCTGTGGCTCATCGAGTAGGGCGCCAGCCCCAAATACTGAAGGTGGTAGGTTCAAACCCAGCCTCAGCTGAACTATAAAAACAGAAAAATAGCCACGCCTTGTGGTGAGTGCCTGTAGTCCCAGCTACTCGGGGTGGGGGTGGGGGGCTGAGGCAAGGGAATCGCCTAAGCCAACGAGTTGGAGATTGCTGTGAGCTGTGATGTCACAGCACTCTACCCAGGACTACAGCTTGAGGCTCTCTCTCAAAAAAGAAAGAAAAAAATGTGTTTTACTATTTGTGACTAGATAGCTTTTAAATAAAATGTTTCACAAAGACAGCTGTAGGTGGTATCGGAGGATTTCGCAGGAGTTCCTTCAACCTTTAAAAAAAAAAAAACCTTAGTAAGAAGCTGATAATGGTTACTTTTATTGACTGTTTAGTAAGTGTTGGTCACTATGTTAAGCAACTTACTCAAGTTATTTAAAATTTCACAAGAACTGGGCAGTGCCTGTGGCTCAGTGAGTAGGGCGCCCACCCCATACACTGAGGGTGGTGGGTTCAAACCCGGCCCCGGCCAAACTGCAACAAAAAAATAGCTGGGCGTTGTGGCAGGCGCCTGTAGTCCCAGCTACTTGGGAGGCTGAGGCAAGAGAATCAACTAAGCCCAAGAGCTGGAGGTTGCTGTGAGCTGTGATGCCATAGGACTCTACTGAGGGTGACAAAGTGAGATTCTGTCTAAAAAAAAATTTTTTTTTTTCACAAGAACCCTATGAAGAGTACACATTTATGTTTTTTACCTTATGGATGTGGAAACTGAAACTTGGGACTTATGTTAGGTACCTGTTAAGTGGTACAATACGGACAAAACTTAAGCTGTTTGACACTAGCACCAGCCCGTATCTCTATACCTCTGGGCTACAGTGCTATAAATGTCTACTAAATGAAAATCTAGGACTAAACATGGGATAAAGAAAAAAGAAGCTTCAATTTTAGAATATGTTTGCAAAGTGAGCATGAAAAAAGGAGCTTCAGTTGAAAGTTTAGTATGATCCAAGAATAGTGACAGGGGCCACCATATAATTAAATTAGATGAGTTAACTACATTGTATGATTTTCAGAGGGTATGAGGGTTAATGAGCCAGGCCAGGTGGCTCACACCTGTAATCCTAGAACTCTGGGAGGCTAAGCTTAAGAATTTGAGACCAGCCTGAGCAAGAGGAAGACTCCATCTCCACTAAAAATAAAAAAAACTGACTGGTCATTGTGGTGGGCGCCTATAGTCCCAGCTACTTGAGAGGCTAATGCATAAGGATCACTTGAGCCCAAGAGTTTGAGATCGCTGTGAGCTGTGATGGCGGGTTGACCCAATGTGACAGAGTGAGACTCTGTCTCCAAAGACAGACAGACATACAGACAGACAAACAAACAAACAGGACCATGTGAAAAAAGATCAAAGGTATTTTCAGGTCAGTCACCTTCTTCCCATTTGTCTCATTTTTTTTTTCTTTATAGCTCTTCCAGTTACCAATATTGGATATTGTTTCCTTACCACGTCTCACCTCACTAGAATATGTTTAATAGAATCCAGAGCTTTGTCTTCCTCCTTCAGTGATATATTTCTAGTGTTTCAAGTTGTGTCAAATACAAGTTTTTGTTGAGTGAATGCATAAATGATTGGTCTTCCACAGACTTGAATGGCAAAGAATTACAAACTGGGTTCAAAATACCGTATTACGAAGGCATGCATTATGAGCAATTTTTCATTGTTTAGTCTCTCAGATTGTCTGGGACAAACTGAAAAGAGAGCAGGAAGCTGGAGAGAAGGGGAAAAGAACATATCAACTGGTAATGATAAGCCATTAATTATGGGATTGGGGGGAGGAGATTAAAACCTAAGACATTCAGAGCCTTATGGCTATGAAGTGCTTGAAATTGATGAGTCTCTCTACAGTAAGATAAAAACCATCTTGAAAACTGACTTTTCAATTTTATCTCAGTTCTACTATCATTAATGTTTATGGAAAGGAGATTGAAAGTTATTTAGTTCCATTTTTAATATGCTAATTATCTTGCATTGTGCATAAGCTTTGATTAGAATGCAACACTCTTGAAAAGGCAGAGCCAGTTTATGTATATATTGAGCACTGTTGTCTCCCTTGTTCATGTACAGTGGGTTCTTCCTGAAGAGCCATCATTTAATTTCTTTTACGTATGTGTGTATGTGTACATATGAGTATATATAAAATAAACATATATGTATTTTTGCTGTGTTGCCAGAGATGGACTTGAACTCCTGACCTCAAGTATCCTCCCACCTCAGCCTCCCCAGTAGCTGGAATTACAGGTATGGGCCACTATCCCTTTTCTTGAAGAGTCATTATTGATGCTATTCTAATCCTTGTTAGCATTGTATCATTGATGACTTGGATATATTTGAAGAAAGAAGGCTGAGAAAAACAAAAGAATCACGTATGAAAAACCAAAATGAATGAGTAACTGAGATGTCATTAGTGTATAGAGTTGGAAAGGCAATTAGTTTCCATCAGGTTGGGGAGTGCCGAGGAAGAAATTGTATCCTTTAAAGCTGTGGTTTTAGGCTGTGGCCTGTTGGGAACCAGGCGCACAGCAAGAGATGAGTGTTAGGAGAGTGAGCAAAGCTTCATCTCTATCTATAGCTGCTCCCCCATCAGTTTCTACCTGAGCTCCACCTCCTGAAGAGTCAGCCCAGGCATTACATTTTCACAAGAGTATGCATAAATCCTACTGTAAATTGCCCCTGTGAGAGACCTAGGTTGCCTGCTTCTTATGAGAATTGAATGCCTGATGATCTGAGGTGGAGCTGAGGCAGTGAGGCTAGTGCTGGGGAGTGGCTGCAAATACAGATTATCATTAGCAGAGGGGTTGACTATACATAGACCAGGATAAATTGTTTGCAAATTCATATTCACCTTTTTCTTTCTTTTTTTTTTTTTTTTTTTATTTTGAGACAGAGCCTCAAGCTGTTACCCTGGATAGAGTGCTGTGACATCACAGCTCACAGCAACCTCCAATTCCGGGGCTCATGCGAGTCTCTTGCCTCCGCTTCCCAAGTACCTGGGACTACAGGCGCCCGCCACGATGCCTGGCCATTTTTTGGTTGCAGCCGTCATTGTTGTTTGACGGTCCCGGGCTGGATTTGAACCCGCCAGCTCAGGTGTACGTGGCTGGCGCCCCAGCGGGTTGATCCACAGGCACCGAGCCCATATCCACCTTTCATTTAAGTCCATGGAAAAATTATCTTCCATGAAACCAGTCTTTGGTGCTAGAAAGATTAGGGACCCTGCTCTAAACTGGAAGAGCTAGGTGCTAAACTTGAGGATTACAAGAGAGGATTTTAAGCAGTTTGAGGATTCAAGAAATGCGACATTTAGAGAGGAGGTTCTCAAACTTTTAGGTCTTGGGACTCCCATATGCTCCTAAAAGTTGACGACCTTCAAGAACTTTCATATGCAATGGAGACACTGATATTTATCATATTAAAAATTAAAACATTTTTGAGCATTTATTTTACTTAAAAATAAAGCAATTGTTTACATAAAATAGGCTTTCTAAATGAAACATAACTAATTCCCCTCCCCCAATCAAGTTTTTGCAAATCTCTTTTAACCTCTGGTCCAGCAGCAGATGACTGTATTCCCCTATCTGCTTCTTTTTTCAGTCTGTCTCATCACGTGTTATATAGCCTCGGGACACCGTCACTGTACTTCTGTGAGAGAATGAAAATTCAAAAAGCAAAGCCTTCGTTTTGTTATGGAAATAGTTTTGAATTTCTCCTTGAAAAGGTCAGGGGACTCTGGGACCACACTTTGTTGTGAGAGTTAATGTTAGTTGCCGACTCAGCATCAATTGAAAAGTAGCCATGAGGTTCCACAAGCCTGAGGATTTAATAGGATTTACTTTTTCAGAAAGAGGAAACAACGGGCATAGCGTGTTCTCATTATGAAGGTCGAGAATGCACAATTGTGCCATTTTCATCTCCCAAAAAACTGAAAGCAGAAATGAGGCACTGCAGGTCAGGAGGATGGTGAAAGGGCAGGAATGAGACGCATCCCGGGGAAGTGTGGAGACCATGCTGGAGGAGAAGCAAAATCCGCAGCAGACATGGACAGGTACTCACGAGGCAGGAACTGTTGTTCTTAGGCGGAGAGGGGAAATTGTTAACCCGGGAGTCGCAAGAACGAGGCCCCGGCAGGCAGGGGAACTAAGGCGCGCTCGACTTCCAGGACGCGCCTGGCCCCCGCCCGGCACAGCGCCGAAGGGGGCCAGGCGGGCCCGGGGCGAGGCCCGGAGTCAGGCCTTTCTCCCCACCTGCTGGGGTTAAGCTTTATTTTGCAGCGCAGCGAGGAGAAAAGAGATGGCCGGGTGCGTGGTAGGGGGAGGAAGCTAAACACTGGCGAGGCAGAAGCCCTCGGTGAAGGAAGGGAGGTCGCCGGAGGTGAAGGACGGTTTTGCGGATGGGCGTCCCAGCCTGGGCCCGCCCCCCGCTCGCGTTGCTAGGAGACGACGAGGCCAGGGGGCGGGCGGCGGAGCGGGCCGTACGTGCTGACGCTAATTGTATATGAGCGCGAGCGGCGGGCTCTCGGGTCTTTTTTAGCGCCATCTGTTCGCGGCGCCGCCTCCCGCTCCTCTCGCTGCCGCTACCGGCCTGAGTCACTGCCTGCGCAGCTTCGGCCGCCTGGCTCCCCGAACTAGCCTCCGGTAACGGATGGGGACCTGGAAGGGACGGGGACACGGGGAGCTGGCCGGGCGGCCTACGAGCCTTGTGAGGACGGAGGGACGGACGGGGGGATGGAGAGATGGGGGGCCGGAGCCGGGACCGCTGGCTCCACGGCCTCCTGGGACGCCGTGAGGCCGGGGCCGTCCGCGGAGTCCCGATCTCGCGGCCTCAGGGGGGCTCTGGGGCCGGCCGAGGCGCCGAGGGTACCGGCGCGGCCTGGAGGCCTGAGTTCCCCGAGCCCCACCGTCTCCTCCGCGCGGTCGGGAGGGAGCGAGGCCGCGGCGGCGCCCGGGCTCCGAGAGTCGGCGGCCGCGGCGCGAGGGGCTGGGAGTGCGGTCCGGGCCCGCGCGTAGAACCCGCCGCCCTCGCGAAGCCCCTGCTTCTCCCCTGGGAGGCCGCTAGGGGATGGGAAGAACCGCAGAGGCTGCGAATTCCGACGGGGGGGGCTGTGCAGGGACGAGGCCCCGAGGCGGGGAGGGGCGGGGGAGGCAGCGAGGCTCCCGGGCTCTCCGCCCACCGGAGGCTGCGGCCTCGCGGGAGGGAAACCCCCCGGTGGCTGCCCGCGGCGCGGGGTGATGGGCTGCTGGCCACCGCCTGGGCCTCCCGGCGACCCGGTCCTGGGGGCTGTCCTTCACTGAAAGTTGCAGAGATGGTGGGATGTGCAGAGGAATCGAGCTAATAAGCCCGGCCCCCACTTTGAAACTTTGCTGCTGCTCTGGGGTCGTAACCTTTACTCTGGTACCAGAAGGAAGTATGAATGTTAGCTGGTAGGTACATGATGGGGAAGGGCCTCCACTGCTAGGATTTTAAAGAATTAACGTGCGTAAAGAGTTTATATTAGCTCTTATTCACTGAAGGTTGTTTTGTATATCCCAAATACGGCTGGAACCAGATGCCTGTCTTTACCTGTGTGTTTTATTTGGGGGAGGATGGATTCGTATCGATCCAAAGCTCAAAACGGTTTTAAGATAAATATACAGAGTTTGGCCTACCATGGTTTAGTCGTTCTAGGTTTTCCATTGCTTTCTTAAAAATTAATGTCTTTGTTGACGTTCCCAGAATAAGATGCGCGAATAGCTGTTTACTTTTTAAGGTGGGATGTAAGAAGTACTGGGTGGAGGCATTAATACAAGCTTAGGGAGCCGAGCTTGTGGCCTGCTGCCTTGTCAATACCACTTAAAAATCCGGGGAACCGCAGTGAAGGGAGTCTAGGACTGAGATTCTGTTGGGGAGTGCTAAGTCTGCAGAATGCAGAAAGGATGAACCAGGCTCAGGACGTCCTGAAGGAGCCCCTATTAGACCATCACTGGTTTGATCAGTTCTGAAATGACTACACTTTAAAGTCTTAACACTGCCCGGTTTCAGAAGAGCCGTAAAGTGAAATTTGCCATTTTTGAAAATAAGTAGATTCAAACCATCCTTTGAAAGTAGTATTGAGGCCTTATTTTCTTGTCAACTTAAATTCTTTTATTTTTATTTTACTTAGTAAGTAATACACATTACCTTTGATCAGATAAGAGAAAAATCATCTATGTATAGAGTAACATTTAAAACTGAAGGGAGGTAAATGAGATTTACAGTTAATTTTTTTTTTTTTTTTTTTTTTTTTTTTTAACTAGCCAAAAGATTAACCCATGGGAT
>CAUYRH010101469.1:0-13340 GCA_963574655.1 Perodicticus potto | reverse complement strand
TCTCGACGGAAAGGAAGGTTTATCTTAAAACCAATGAAATATGATTACCTCAATATGGAGACTTTAAAAATATACTTCTAGGCTTGGGGCCCGTACCTCAGTGAATACAGCGCTGGCCCCATACACCAAGGCTGGCGGGTTGGTTGTAACAATAAGTAAAAGCGTCAAGTAGAAGAAAGTAAAGAATATTCCTTTAAAGAAGGTAAGAAATAGGTGCTTATGCTGTGTTTATGCTCCATAACACATACACATCACGGCTTCCAGACTTCACCAGACTTCAGAATCATCCAAGAAACATTTTAAAAATTACAGCTCCCAGAACCCACTCCAAACTTACTGAACCAGAATTAGTGTAAGGCCTAGACATACACATTAGTAACAAACTTCCAGATAATTCTAATAAACCCAGGCACTCCTGCCCCAGAACCAATTCATCACCTTGCTACACAAATCAACACGAACTGATGTATTTCCAAAAGCTAAAAGGGTTTATGTGCAAGTTACCAACTAGGCTAATACAGAGCCCACTCTGTGATCTAAGGACTAAGGGACAGTTATAATACCCATTCTGCTACCAGCAAGACCACTCCCAAGAGGTAACTGGTCACCTACTTGGACAGCCCTTCCTTGGCACAGTCCAGTACAACTGACTCAGGTTCAAATCCTAAAAGACCCTGGGCCCACAGGAAAGCTTATGTGAGAACTTGAAAGGAATATTTTGTAGCTTGGATAACGAGCCCTTTTCAGGCTGCTAATATTCCTCCCTGCTGCTGCTGTACCATGATGACATTTTCACATGTAGGCAATGTTCCTAGGAACATCTGCAGCACATGGATGGTGGGCCTAACCACAAGACTGCACCAACACACTCCCTTCAAAACATATGGCTACTTGCCAAAATACTCTAGTGATTTTCCTAATAGACTGTACTTAAACTTAACATCATTTTGCCTACTGACTAGTTGGTCAAATCGAAATGACCAGACTCAATCACTCTGGTGCCATGTCAGGATTGGAGACAGAGGAGCAAATATAACAAAGAACTTACCTAGGTAGTGCTACCCCCCTGTCAAACACAACCACAAATAGATTGTAACCCTGTCATGGCTGCCATGTTCTTTCAGGTCATAATGCCTCTGCAGTAACTGTTCTCTCTGCCTGGGCTGTTGTCACGTGTGTTTCTTCTGTCAAAGTCCCAGTTGTCTGGATCAACCTCCTCCTAATGATGTCCCTAACTTCTGAATGAGCACCCACACCCTTCCCACGAGGCAGAGTTATGTTCCTCTTCCTTGCTCTCATTGCACCCCACACCAATCCCTGTCACAGAACCTGCTACCTCACTTGCCTACAAACGCTAATGCCTAAATCTTGAAGTCTACTTCTCTTATTACTATGTGACCTTAGACAAAGAAAGCTCTCAATCTCAAATTCTGTCTTCTCATCTGTAAAATAGGGATTATAATAATTTGTACTTCATAACTGCCCTCACAGGCACCTATGGAATAAATGGTATCACATACAGGAGGCATTTAACACAATGCCTGGAACATGACAGTACCCAGTAAAGAGCAGCTGTTAAAAAAAATGTCTGTACAATGAATGATCAGAGAGAAAGGGTGAAAGAACAGAGAAGACACCGAAGGTGAAAGGGAAGAGAGACAGAGAGAGGTGAGCCCACCAAAGGAGTTTCACCAAGACTGTGCGAAGTAACCTTTTGCTCTGGCTACCATTACAAGCCATTTCAGAGTACACAGCCAGAGGGAAATCTAAGCTGATTGAGTGCTGGCTGACCTCTTATGCTTCACAGCTCCTGCCAACAGCTTTGCCTGGGAGAACTTGTTCTTGTTTTCTATGGGTTTCATAGCCATTTTCTTTTCCACTTCCTTCTTGTTTTCTGAAGAAATTCCAACCTTCTTGAGATTATTGTAAATTACGGGTTAAGGATCAAACTTAATGAAAGAATGATCACAGGACAATAATAAATCGAGAGAGGGACAACAAATATACATATAACCCATTAGCCCTTCGGCTATGCCAGGTAATGCCTGGCCTCTTTATTTAAAAGAGCCCTTCTCCTCTTTACTCTGTCATTCAAATCTACCTAATTTCAAGAGAAATGAAGGCGACCACAGAGCAACACAGCACATCAAGCCCCAAATAATACAGAGAAGGTGGGCGGCACCTATGGCTCAGTGAGTAGGGTGCCAGCCCCATATACTGAGGGTAGAGGGTTTGAACCCAGCCCGGCCAAACTGCAACAAAAAAATAGCCAGTTGTTGTGGCAGAAGCCTATAGTACCAGCTACTCAGGAGGCTGAGGCAAGAGAATCACCTAAGCCCAAGAGCTGGAGGTTGCTGTGAGCTGTGACACCACGGTACTCTACCGAGGGCAACAAAGTGAGACTCTATCTCTGAAAAAAAAAAAAACAGAGAAGGCAACTTTTCTTTGGATTCTCATTGAAAATCTGAGCACAGGCAGAAAACCAGTTATTACCAAAGCCAATATCATGCTTGATGGGGAAAGCAAAGGATTATAAAGAAATCAGAAAAAAGCATGGCTTCCCTGAAAATGTGTACTTTCCTTCCATCCCAAGGGTAAAACCAAATTTTACACAATGTCCTCATGACTATTAGTGTCACTCAATTTTACACATGAAGGCTAATTCCTGCTCTACTAGTACAAGGGACTATCAGAATCACCTTAAGCCTTATTAAAAATGTTGAATCCCCCTAAACCTACAGAAGGCGGATCTCTAGAGGCCTTAGAGTCTATTTTAAACATTCTTTCAGTCAGGCATGGTGGCTCATGCCTCTCATCTCCGTACTTTGGGAGGCTGAGGCCAGCCTGGTCAATATAGTAAGGGACTATCTACACACACGCACACATACAAAATAGTCAGGCATGGGTGGCGCACCCCTGTAGTCCTAGCTACTTGGGCAGCTGAGGCAGAGCAATCGCTTCAGCCCAGGTGTTCAAGGCTACAGTGAGCTATAATCAAGCCACTGCATTCTAGCCAGGGCAAGATAGTAAGGCCCTATCTCTAAAAAATAAATTAATTAAATAAACACACTCTCAAGGTGATTTTATTTTTTTTTTTATTTTTTTTTTCTTTTGAGACAGAGCCTCAAGCTGTCACCCTGGATAGAGTGCTGTGGCATCCCAGCTCATAGCAACCTCCAATTCCCAGGCTCAAGTGAGTCTCTTGCCTCCGCCTCCCAAGTAGCTGGGACTACAGGCGCCCACCACAACGCCCGGTCATTTTTTGGTTGCAGCCGTCATTGTTGTTTGGCGGGCCCGAGCTGGATTCGAACCCGCCAGCTCAGGTGTACAAGGCTGGTGCCTTAGCCGCTTGAGCCACAGGCGCCGAGCCTCAAGGTGATTTTAATGAGAAACTCTGTGCATATATACCATAAGAACTGAAAAGGTATTTTTTTTAAAGGATGAGTAGTTCCCTTGTACCATCACTTTTTCACATTTGACGTCAACAGCTGGCTCTCAAGGTCTGTCACTTTCACTATTCTCTCCACCAGCCCACCCCTCCCTCCCTTTTATGCTCTCTCTTATAACTTAGTAAACACGTAAGTATTCTGACATGGTATAAGTACTTATTTAAGATGCAGTAGTGCCTTACTGGAACAAGAGTGACATCTAGTGCCCAAGAAATCTGTGAAACATTATTAGCAGAGAAGGTAGGGGATAACATCTAGGCTATCTGTCCATGTCTTTGAACAATGGAGAAAACTGGATACCAGAAATAAGAAAATTATAACTCCAATCACTTTGCAGTCACTAATTATGTGCTTTAAGTTACCTTAAAATTTTTCAGTATTCAATAGGGATTATGTATCATGCTCAGTACTATTCTGAGTTTCACCAATTTAATGTTTTTAAGGAAATTAGAGAAGCTAATGATATGTTAATACTAAGTATTCGTTTTTATAAAAACAATGAAAGAGAGTTCATTTACCTAGTAGAGGATGCCAAAAACCATCAGCATGTTGTGATATTTACTGCAACTCCATCATCAATTCTCAAAGAAAACTCTCAATATTAAATTTCAGAAAATGAAACAAAAATGGAAAAAAAAAAAACAAAAAAAGCACACACGTATTTATAACACCAGGACACAGATAAGACCTAACATTTAACTTTTTATTTTTTCAAAGTGAAAAAATACCCGAACTTTTCTGGAGGATGAAAGGAGTGGTGGTAATAATCTTATTCTTTTTTTTTTTTTTTTTTTTTTTTGGTAGAGACAGAATTTCATTTTGTTGCCCTCGGTAGAATGCCGTGACTTCACAGCTCACAGCAACCTCCAACTCCTGGGCTTAGGCGATTCTCTTGCCTCAGCCTCCCGAGTAGCTGGGACTACAGGTGCCCGCCGCAACGCCCGGCTATTTTTTTGTTGCAATTTGGCCAGGGCCGGGTTTGAACACGCTACCCTCGGTATACGGGGCCAGCACCCTACTCACTGAGCCATAGGTGCCACCCAATAATCTTATTTTTCATTTATATCCAAAGCGTAAGTGCTTTTTTCCCACTTAAGCCCCTCCCCCAAATGCTTTAGAAATACAAAACACACCTTAAAAATCTCAAGAAATTCATTAGATGAGGCATCTTCTTTAAAATCTCACATTTTAAACATACAAAATATTGCTGAATACTGGTTTAACCTGAGAAGAAATAACAAGAGTTCTGTTGTTTACACAGCACAAACCATAGCTTATTTGTGTTGAGAAGTAGCATGTTATAAAATGTATCATATAATAATAAAGCAAAGCCAAGAATGGCTTCTTTGTTTTTTTTGAGACAGAGCCTCAAGCTGTTGCCCTGGATAGAGTACCATGGCATCACTGCTCACAGCAACCTCCAACTCCTGGGCTCAAGTGAGTCTCCTGCCCCGCCTCCCAAGTAGCTGGGACTACAGGCACCTGCCACACGCCTGGCTATTTTTTGGTTGCAGCCGTCACTGTTGTTTGGTGGGCCCAGGCTAGATTTGAACCCGCCAGCTCAGGTGTATGTGGCTGGTGCCTTAGCCGCTTGAGCCACAGGCGCCGAGCCAAGAACGGCTTCTAATTTAGAGTTTCAATAAACAAATGTCTGTCTTTCAAATCCTATTTCAAAATGTTTCTGGGTACTTGTGTGCTTGGAATTAGTGCACTTTACATTAGTAGGCTGGAAGGTCTGCTTTTCCTCACTATTTCTAAACAGACAGAACTTTCCAAGTTTCCAATTAAAGCTCATATCCCTAGAGCCTCTTCAGTGTTGTACTGTAATGTTACCAGGCCAGGACGATTTCCTTTCTCCATTGCTGCCCTGTTCATTCTTTCCTTTTAAATGAAAACCAAAGGGCATCTCACACTCACAGCACTACTCTTCAGAAGGCTGCTTTCGGAGACATTCTATGTCTTATTTGCTAGTCTACCAACATAAAATTAAGACATTATACAAGTGAAAGTGTAATGAATGTTATTTCCTTAGAGGAAAAAGCTTGGCATGTGAAAACAATGCAACATGTATATCTGCCCATTTCTACAAACATAAAACATAATACCAATCTGGGGTCACTAAGATAGTGGAAGGGGGAAGTTCAGAACCATCAGTCTCAATTCTAGGTATAACTTCCCACCAACTCCTACCATCATGTTGCACCTAAATACCACTAACAGAAATGGAACTGGAAGCTGGGTCTTTTGCTACAAGTTCTGATCTAAACAAAATCCCAAGGAATCTTTCAATTTTCTTCCACATAACTCTTTAATGGAACCTACTATACACTTGAGACAAGAAAATACCAACAAATGCATACACAGTCATATCACCAATCACACTACTGAGGTTACTAAACATGCAAGTTCGAAATATACAAATAAGCTTCCTCACAGGAGGAAACAAGTTAGGGTGGCCTTATTAACATCTCCTATGAATCATTCATTTATTTATTCACATATTTCCTGAGAACCGAATAGATGGTAGGCACTAGGGGAATCAGATGGCAACCAAGTCAGATAAAGTCTTTGTTGTTATGAAGCTTGCTTACGTTACATTCCAGCAATAAAGAGACAATCAAACCAGTAAGCAAATAAAGATAATTTTCAGATAGTGACAAATGCTATTTTAAAAACGGAGACTTTGGGCGGCACCTATGGCTCAGTGGGTAGGGCGCCAGCCCCGTATACCAAGGGTGGCGGGTTCAAACCCAGCCCCAGACAAACTGCTACAAAAAAATAGCTGGGCATTGTGGCAGGCGCCTGTATCCCAGCTACTTGGGAGGCTGAGGCAAGAGAATTGCCTAAGCCCAGGAGTTGGAGGTTGCTGTGAGCTGTGTGATGCCATGGCACTGTACTGAAGGCAATAAAGTGAGACTCTGTCTCTATAAAAAAAAAAAAAAAGAAAAAGCGGAGACTTCACGTCTTTTCTATTTACCTGGATGGAACTGAAGAACAGTCTCCTAAGTATCACAAGAATGGAAAAGCTAGCACTAAGTGTATTCAGCACTAATATGTAACTAGTAGATGAACAACTACATGCCCACACAAGAGAAAAACACAAATTCAAGGAGCGGGGGAAAGGAAGAAGAAGAAGAAAGGGAGTTGGGAAGCGCCCACCTAATGGGCACCAGGTAGGGTACATGGCACACCTTCTGGGTGAAGGACTCAACTACAACTTGGACTTTACTTAACAAACACAAACAATGTAACCTAATTGTAGGTACTCTTGCATTAATCTGAAATAATAAAAAGTAAAATTAAAAATAAACATAAAAAATGGTGTTACAGAACAGTGAAGCGGTGGGTGCAATTTTAGATGCAGTGCTTAAAGAAAGTCTCCAAAAGGGAGCGCTAAGCAGATCCTAAGCCATGAAATGTCAGCCCCGTGAAATCCAAGCGCAGAAAATTTCAGGCTTAGGAAATAGCACATCTGAGGCCTGGATATGGCCTCAAAAAAGCTTGGTGAGAGGGGAACACAATAAGGCCAGCAGGCTGGAGTGCAGTCAACATGAGGAAGAGTGGTTTCAAGATGTACCAGTAAGGTGGGCTGGCCTAAATTATGCAAAGCCTCAGAGGACCTAATAAAGAATCTATACTTTAGGGTCCCGCCGGTGGCTCAGTGGGTAGGCGCTGGCCCCATATACCAAGGGTGGTGGGTTTGAACTGGGACCCAGCCAAACTGCAACAAAAAAATAGCTGGGCGTTGTGGCAGGCACCTGTAGTCCCAGCTACTCGGGAGGCTGAGGCAAGAGAATCGCCTAATCCCATGAGTTGGAGGTTGCTGTGAGCTGTGACACCACAGCACTCTAAAAAAAAAAAAAAAGAATCCAGACTTTAGGCTGGGCGCCCATAGCTCAATGGTGAGAGCGCTGGTCCCATGCACTGGGGGTGGCGGGTTTGAACCCAGACAGGGCAAAACAAAACAAAAGAATCTAGACTTTAGTCTAAATGCACTGAGAAGGCAATAGAGCATTTCAAATAGAAAAGTAATGAGATGCCATCTATGTTTTTAAAAGTTCCCTTTGTTATCTGAAGAACAGATTATTGAGGATGAGAGTAGAAACAGAAACCAATGAGATGGTCAAACAGTCCAGAAGAAAATTTACAACTATTACAGTTGCAGTAGAGACAGCAAGAACAGGAGAAATGTGGAGTACATTTTGGAAGCAGTTTGTGGCCCAGGCACCTGGAGGCATAGCACTATCAGTTACTAAAACTGGGAAGACCAAAAAAAAACAAAAAAGCCAGACTTTGGGGGAGGACAGAGGGATGTGGCATGGAATTGAGAATTCTGATTCAGCCAAGTTACATTCATGAGGTCACTATTAAGACATTGAATGCCAGATGCCAAAAGGGCAACACTGAACCAAGCAAAGTCACCTTTGTTTCCTTCTTGGCCCCTCTATGGGGACAGACCAGTGGAGAAGATCTTACTAAGGACAAAGGAAAGTTGCTAAACAGGTCCTTTTAAAACTCAGAAGCCAATCTGTCCCCAAATGAGGTAGATTTGCATTGTCCCCCTCTCTGAAAGCCTAATTCCCAGGCAGGTACTGGCTATTAGGATTTATGCCTTTAGTTAATCCTAAAAGAGGTAAACGTTTGACTGCAATAAATTCTCGCACACAATATGAACTCCCCAAGACCAGCTAGCGTTTCAGAATCACAGAAAACAGTGCTGAAAGAGACTTTAGAGATCACCAGGTAGAAAGCCCTTTTCCATTAATGAGGAAATGGAAATCCACAGATATCGATGAGGAAACAGACACCTCACCGATTTCTCTCAAAGTACAAAGGATATTCTGTATTCTGTCAGTTCTTTCAGTTCTTCCTCTCTTCGTTGCTTTTCTATTAGTTCCTGTTGCCGAGAAACCTCATCAAGGAAGTTGGTCTCATCTTCATCTAAGCCTCTCACCATGTTTTCTAAGGAAATAATTAAACAAGGCACACTTAGTAGGCTAAAGGGAAAAATAAGATCTTTCCTTTTCCTTTTTTTAATAAACACCAGATTTTTCAGGGAATAAAAAGAAAGAACTGGCAAACACCATGGCTTTAGGATAGATAACACGGCATAAAAATCGTGGCATTTCACCCATTACTGGAAATTAGCACAGAATTAAAATGGGTATCTTGAGCCTTAAACAAAAATGTTCAATGTGGTCTAGAAAGCAGGAGGTTTCTTTCTTCGACCAAATGAGCACCTGGAGACCGGGCAATCAAGACAATAACATGGCAAGTGAGGAAAAGTGTTGCACGAGGCAGAAGTGCATCAGAAAGACCCCGTGGAGTCCCTCGCACTGTATTTTCTGAAGCTTACTGAATTTGAACTGCTCCTCGTACTCCTGCTGCTTCCTGTCTTTCTGTTCCTGCAGCCTTTCATATAGAGACCGAGGGTCATAAACCTCCTCTGGACATTCTGAAAAGAAAAGGGGGCGGGGGAGAGGAGAAAGAGATAAGACACTTTAGAATTTTTTAAATATTATTTTGGAATCAAAAAGCATTTTGAAGGTAAAGTCTCTGCATGATCTGAATGTGAGGATAATACAAAAATAGTACAAAATCCATAGCTGCCCTTTGGACCTCAGAGAGGGGCCAGCAGTTCTCAAAGCCAATTATCAATGTCAAAGAGCCAATGGCCTGAGACAGGTAACTGATTAAGAAGCCAACTCAAACCCTCCACAGCAGCAGCGTTCCAACCATGGGTCCACCATGTAGATGGAGAAGACTAGCAGAATCTCCTGGAAGGCAGAGTGGTAGATAGGAAAGGGCAGGATATGAGAATCTTGGTTCTGCTCGTAGCTATGGAGGGCCTTGCATAGGTTACTTCACCCCTCTGAGTCTCAGTTCCTCAACTCTAAGGTTAGGCCAATTCATTATCTACATTGCAGGGCTGTTGTCAGGCAAAGAAAGTCATGCTGAATGTCAAACTATACACCTATATACCTTCTGGATCTTCGGGTTTTCGAACTTTCTCCCATTCTTCTTGCCTCTTTTTGCGCCGTTCATCTAGTTCTGCCTGAGACACAAACCTCTTTTTGATAACAAGGTTACCGTCATCCCCTCCATCCATAATGGAACAATCAACCTATAAAACAAAAATGCATTTCAAGTGAGAACTTCAGTTAAGAAGTTCAAATGAGAAACAGGGAGAGTTGCTTGTCTTACCCAGCAACAGGCTAAAAATTCTCTACCAATTTTGAACTGAAAAAAAATCCTCAAATAGCTAAATTTATAGATCATGGACGAAAACATTCAATTAAGGAATTTTCACACATCAGGTAGTTTTTGAGTACATCAATGTTATCTACAAAGTCAGCGAGAGGACCTGGAATAATCCTCATTGCCTGGTATTTCATAGTCAAACTCACATTATAGGTATTTCTCTGTCCCACTGATCCAAACAAACTGGCCACCTGGGCACCCTATCCTTTTCCCAGTTCTCATCCTCCTTTTTCTTTTCTTTTCTTTTGGAGACAAGAATCTTAAGCTGTTGTCCTGGGTAGAGTGCCATGGCGTCACAGCTCATGGTAACCTCCACCTCAAGCAATCCTCTTGCCTCACTTTTTCCATTTTTAGTAGAGACGGGGGGGGGGGTCATGCTTTTGCTCAGGATGGTCTTGAACTTGTGAGCTCAAGCATCCACCCACCTTAGCCTCCCAGAGTGCTTGGATTACAGGTGTGAGCCACCGCACCTGACCTCATCCTCCTTTTTCTGTAACATCTGATATTCATTGTTCCTTCTTGAAATTCACGTTTCTAGGACATTACACCATCTTGATTCACCTGCTCTTGCTTCTAAGTAGACTCAGATGGAGTATCTCATGAATTAAAAGAGGCTTAGTGATCGAATCCAGTCTGTCCAGCAGGGAAGGTGTACAAACCAAGGGTGAAGGTGAGACCGGAAGAACCCAAGATCCCCCAACTTTCAATTCAGTGTACTTTCTTTTATACTAAGCTGATGCCTCCTTTATATCTTTCCTGTCCTTCCTCCCTATAAAAACTCCTTGTCTGTGCCACTTAAGAGTCTACAATCTTTCTCTTTTCTCACTCCCACAGTAATTTCAACCACTTTATGCATATTTTGATGCAGAAGATTCCCAAATCTATTATTTCTACCTGAACCTCTCTCTCTTCAGAGAAAAGGAGAGAAAGAAATATGGAGGAGAGTGTATTACTCCTTTCAAAATACATCTTTCTGAAATAGCTAGGCATTGTGGCAGGTGCCTGTAGTCCCAGCTCTTCAGGAGGCTGAGGCAAGGGAATCACCTAAGCCCAAGAGTTGGAGGTTGCTATGAGCTGTGTGATGCCACAGCACTCTACCAAGGGCAATAAAGTGAGACTATGTCTCTACAAAACAAACAAACAAAAAAAAAAACAACATACATCTTTCTGCTTTTTTTTACTTGTTTCTTTCTGTTTGAAGAACTGCAGGATTAACCTGCTACCCCAGGTTTAACTACCCCAGGATTAACCTGCTACATAACATAGGTTATATTATTCACAGCATCATATCCCAACAAGTAGCCACCTATTCAACCCAATGTCTATTCCAAAGTGACCTCTAATAACAAAATAATAAGTTTCTATTGCTATTACAAAAATAAAGTTCTTAATAGGCACCAAATACTTTTAATGCATATTATCTCATTTATATGCACACTAACCCTATGAGAAGTATTATCTGTTCACAGATGAAGGTAGGTCACTTGTCCAAGGTGATACAGGTGGTGAATAGCACAGCTGAGACTCAAATCCAGGCCTGACATCAAAAGTTCATACTCTTACTTCACCATACTTCTCTACACCCCCCCACTCCACCCAGAAACCACCAAATCTTGGTTGAAAACAAGGACATATCAATTTCAGCTTTCTTCCTATATCCAACTTCTAGTGCTGAATGTTCCTGCAGTGTTTTTATTCAGTAAAGATGGAAGCTGAAGGAAAAAACCCAAACATTCAGAACAAGAGAATAGTCTCAGCCTGAATATTACTGTTGCTGAGATTTAGGTCAATGTAACCTAAGAAATAATTTTAAACATAACTAGAAAGAAAACCGTACCAACTTATAACAGTTTTTGCTCCCACCTAAAGCCCACAACCTGGACACTCCTGATGCAGCATCACTCAAGTCTCTAGCCAGAGGCTTATTACAGAAGCAGAATTATTCAGTCTCTGTGATCATGCCAAAAATTCCTCAAGTTCTGCAGAACAACCTCAGCCAATAATTTTTTTTTTTAGACAGAGTCTCAAGCTGTCACCCTGGATAGAGTGCAGTGGCATCACAGCTCACAGCAACCTCCAATTCCTGGGCTCAAGCGAGTCTCTTGACTCTGCCTCCCAAGTAGCTGTAACTACAGGCGCCCGCCACAACGCCCGGCCATTTTTTTGGTTGCAGCCGTCATTGTTTTGCGGGCCCGGGCTGGATTCGAACCCACCAGCTCAGGTATACGTGGCTGGCGCCTTAGCCTGTTTAGCCACAGGCGCCGAGCCAGCCAATAATTTCTTAAATGTCTCTGGCAGAGAAAATGTGAACTTCATAGGACTCTAAGGATGGGAAAAACACAGTGAACCTTAATTTTCCCCTTTCTTATACTCAAATAGCTACAGCTCTCCCTTCTTATCCTATATTTGCTATCTGGTTTCTTCCCTCCCCCCTATTTTCTGGTAAATAATTCAGAGCGGGCAGGTCCTTTTACCCCACCTAATACGATAATCTACCCAAATGAAATAAAAACAATTTTTTATTTTTGGAGACAGTCTCACTTTGTTGCCCAGGCCGGAGTGCTATGGCATTAGTCGACCATACATACCCAGGAGACTATCATCCAACTCATATACTAAAACTTCAAGACAGACCACTGCACGCCCTTCATGGGTAGACAACTCCCTCTCTGAATAAATATGTTAGGATAGCTGCTCTTTAAAGTGAACTGAGCCAGGAACAGTGGCTCACGCCTGTAACCCTAGCACTCTGGGAGGCTGAGGCAGCGGATTGCCTGAGCTTAGGAGTTTGAGACCAGCCTGAGCTAGAGGGAGACCCCATCTCTAAAAATAGCCCAGCATTGTGGCAGGTACCTAGAGCCCCAGCTACTTGGGAGGCTGAGGCAAGAGGATCACTTTAGCCCAAGAGTTTGAGATTGCTGTGAGCCATAACACCATGGCACTCTACCCAGGGTAACAAAGCAATACTATCTCAAAAAAAAAAAAAGAAAAAAAACAAGTGAACTGAAATCTCTCTTCCTATAAATTCCACACATAGGCTTAATCCAGAGACTATACAAAAGAATCAAATCTTCTTCAATAGGACAATGCTTCAGTTGTTTGAAGACAACTCCCATGTTCCTAATTTGTTGCTTTTCTAAGCCAAATATTCCTAGTTGCTTTAATCTTACAAGATAGAGAAAAATAACAGTGTCTCAAAGCAGTGAATTTATCAGATTATATATGATTTAAACCTGGGAAATAAATACTACAATATAGCAATGCCTCTGACATTCATTAAATCCATCTCTTCATTTTTGTTACACATTTTTAAAAATGAAAATAATAGGGCTGGGCAGGGTGGCTCACACCTGTAATCCTAGCACTTTGGGAAGCCCAGACAGGAGGATAGCCAGAGCCCAGGAGTTGAAGATCAGCTTAAGCAAGAGTAAGATGTTGTCTCTAAAAAAAAAATCACAAAAATTAGCTGCTCATGATGTCATATGCCTGTGCTACTCAGGAGGCTGAGCCAGGAGGATTGCTTGAGCCCAGAAGCTTGAGGCTGTAGCGAGCTATAATGAAGCCACTGCACTCTAGCCTGAGTAACAGAGTGAGATGAGAAGAACGAAGGAAGAGAGGGAGGGAGGGAGG
>CAUYRH010101468.1:0-11248 GCA_963574655.1 Perodicticus potto | reverse complement strand
CAACTACAAAGCTCTTAGAAGTGATCAAGGTATACAGTAGCATCTTAGGATATAAAATCGGTACCCACAAATCCATAGCTTTTGTATGTTATGACAATAATGAATCTAAGAATAAAGTAAAAGACTCTATTCCTTTTACAGTAGTGCAAAAGAAGATGAAATGCCTGGGAATATACCTAACAAAGGATGTGAAAGATTTCTATAAAGAGAACTATGAAACCCTGAGAAAGGAAATAGCAGAAGATGTTAACAAATGGAAGAAGATACCATGCACGTGGCTTAGAAGAATCAACATTGTTAAAATGTCCATACTACCCAAAGCAATCTATAGATTTAATGCAATCTCCATCAAAGCACCAATCTCATACTTTAAAAAGTTGAAAAAAATAGTACTTTGATTCATACGAAACTGAAAAAGAAAACCCCACAAAGCCAATACAATTCTTAGAAATAAAAATAAATCTGGAGATTTCACATTACCAGATGTCAAGTTATACTATAAGTCTATAGGGATAAAAACAGCTTGGTACTGGCACAAAAATAGAGATGTAGATCTGTGGAATAGAATAGAGAATCAAGAGATGAACCCAGCCGTATATCATGATATGATCTTTGATAAGCCTAACAAAAGCATGCACTGGGGGAAAGAATCCTTATTTAACAAATGGTGCTGGCAGAACTGGTCAGCCACATGTAAAATCCTGAAACTGGACCCACACCTCTCACTATTGATAAAAATTCATTCTCACGGGATAAAAGATTTAAATTTAAGACATGAAACAATTAAAATCTTAGAAAAGAGTATGGGGGAAAAGCTTGAAGATAGTGGCCTGGGAAAATACTTTATGAGGAAGACCTACCCTGGCAACTGCAGCAATATCAAAACTAAATAACTGGGATTTGATCAAGCTAAAAAGCTTTTGCACAGCTAAGGGCACCACAAACAAAGCAAGCAGACAGACTTCAGAATGGGAGATTTTTGCATGTTATGAATCTGAAAAAAGCCTAATCACTAGAATCTACAGAGAACTCAAATTAAACAATAAGTGCAAACAATCACCTTTATAAGTGAGCAAGAGACTTGAATAGAAAGTTCTCTGAAGATGATAGACAAATGGCCAAGAAACACATGAAAAATGCTCATCATCTTTAATCATTAGAGAAATGCAAATCAAAACCACTCTGAAGTATCACCTATGTCCAGTAAGATTAGCCCACATCGCAAAGTCCCAAAACTGCAGGTGCTGGCATGGATGTGGAGAAAAGGGAACACTTCTACAATGCTGGTGTAATTGCAAACTAATACTACCTTAATGAAAAGAAGTATGGAGAATACTTAAAAAACTAAAAGTTGACCTTCCATTTGATCCCACAATCCCATTACTAGGTATCTACCCAGAACAAAAATTATTTTATCACAAAGAAATTTTCACCACAGTGTTTATTGCAACTCAATTCATAATTGCCAAGTCATGGAAGTAACCCAAATTCTCATCAAGCCATGAATGGATCAGTTGTGGTATATGTATACCATAGAATAGTATTCAGCCATAAAGAAGGATGGAGACTTTTTATCTTCTGTGTTTGCCTGGATGAAGTTGACACAAATTCTTCTTAGTAAAGTATCACAAGAATGGAAAAAAAAAAATATCCAATGCACTCAATACTAATATGACACAAATATATAAATAATTACACGCTTATATGAGCAATAAAACACAAATATAGTCTAGTATGGGGACAGAGGGAGGACAGAGAGTGAAGGGGGAAGGGAAAGGACGATTAACAGAAGAAGGGAGGGCATCTGGCAGGATCTCACCTAATGGGCACAATGTGTGTGTATATACAATGCCCCATGGGTAATGGGTTCTTTTACAACTGGAACTTTACCTTGGAAGTGAGAAAAATGTATTCTAAGAATTTGTACCCTCATATTGATTTGAAATAAAAAAAAAAACAAATAAAAAACATACAGCTAAATTTTGTGAGAAAAAAATTTAAAAAGAAGAGAAAGCTAAACCAAAAGCTATCAAAGAAAGGAAATAATAATTATTAGAGTGGAGATAATAAAAATAGAGAATATGAAAACAATAGAGATGGCTATATGATTTTTTTCCCTTTCATTTTGTTAACATGTTTAGTAACTATTATTGCATTTATGTTTATAAGTGTTATTGTCCTGTAGTTTGCTTTCTTGTACTGTCTTTGCCTAGCTTTGGTATCAGGATAATGCTAGTATCATAAAGTGAATTTGGAAGTATTCCTTTTTCTACTTGTTAAAAGAGTTTAAGAAGGATTGGTATTTAATTCTTTGATTTTTTTCAGGCTAGACTGACTAGGAAAAAAGAGAATATTCAAATTAGCAAATTCATAAATAAAAGTTGCATTATTATTACACATTTTATAGAAACAAAAATAATTATAAGAGAATAAGCAAATACTATGAAAAATCATATGCCAGCAAATTAGATAACCTATATAAAATGGAAAAATTTATAGAGAAACAAAAACTACCTAACTGACTTAGGAATAAATGGTAAATGTGAACAGACTTATAATAAGTAAAGGGATTGAATCACTAAGTAGCTTACAACAAAGAAAATCCTAGGACCAAAGACTTCATTGGTGAATTCTACCAAATATCCAAAGGAAAAAAATCAACACAAATCCTTTTCAAACTCTTCTGGAAAACAAAAGAGGAGGGAATGCTTCCTAACTCATTCTATGATGGCTGTATTACCTTGGTACCAAAGCCAGACAAAGATATCACAAGGAAATACAAATATATGTTGACATCCTTTATGACTATAGATGCAAATATTCTCAATGAAATACTAACAAACTGAATCCAGCAGCATCTTAAAAAGTTTACACACCACAATCAACTAGAATTTATCCTAAGAATTCAAGGGTGGTTTAATATATGAAAGCCAATCAATCTAATTCACAACGGTAATGGAACAAAAATAATTCATGTGATTAATTAACCCAGAAAAGGCATTTCATGAAACCCAGCACATTTTAGTGATTAAACGATTCAACAAACTGAAAATAGAGGGAACTTCCTCAACATGATAAAAGTCATATTTGATAAACCCACAGATAAGGTGAAATTCCATGTTGAATGGCAATGTAGACAAGCAAAAAGAGGCCTAAATTGGAAAATAAGAAATGAAACTCAATTTTCAGATGATATGAACTTATGCATTAAAAATCCTAAAGAATGCCCACAAACTATTAGAGCTAATAAATGAATTCAGCAAAGTTGTAAGATACAAGATCAACATGCAAAAATGTGTTCTGTTTCTATACACCAGCAATTAATGATCTGAAAATAAAATTATGAAGACATTTACATTTACAGTAGCATCGAAAAGAATAAAATACTTAAGAATAAATTTAATGAAAGTGCAAAGCTTATACTCTGAATACTATAAAATATTGTTGAAAGAATAATGATGACTTAAATAAACATAAAGATGCCCTGTGTTCATGGATTGGTAGACTTACTACAATTACAATGGCAATGCTACCCATGGCAATCTACAGATTCTACTTAATTCCTGTCAAAGTCCTAATAACCTTTATTATTATTATTATTTTTTTTTTGCAGAAATGGAAAAGATCTTAAAAGTCATGGAGAATGGCAAAAGTTCTCAAATAGCCAAAACAATATTGAAAAATAAATATAACTTTGGATGACTCACATTTCTTAGTGTTTGAACTTATGACAAAACTGCAGCAATCAAAATAGCATGCTATGGCAAATGGATAGGCATACAGATCAATGGAATAAATTGAGAGTCGAGAAATAAATCCATACATATATTATCAATTGATTTTCAACAATTCAAGACTATTCAATTAAGAAACAGGGCGATTTCCAGTAAATACTGCCTGGACAATTGGATATTCACATGCAAAGAGATGAAGTTAGATCCCTAGTTCAAGCTACATACAAAAAGATAAAAGAACCAAAAACCCTCTCAAAATGGGTCAAAGACCTCAATGTAGTCTAAAACTAGTAGTATAAAATGCTACTTAGAAGAAAACAGAAGTACATCTTCACAATGTTGGATTTAGCAATGGATTCTTAAATCCATCAAAACAGAAGCAACAACATAAAAAATAAGCTGGAAGTCATCAAATTCAAAACTAATGATTCAAAAAGACATTCTCTGATACTGAAAAGACAACCTACAGAATGGGAGAAAATATTTGCAAATAATGTATAATATCTACTAAGGGTTTAGTAACCATAATATATAAAGAACTATTACAGGTCAACAAAAGCAAGAACCCAATTAAACAAGGTGAAATTAACTTAAATACAGTAGTCCAAGGAACATATATAAGTGACCAAGAAACTGATGGTGGAAATGTAAAATCGCACAGTCACTTTGGAAAACACATTGGCATTTTTCCCTAAAAAGTGAAACATAGAATTACTCTTTGCCCCGGCAATACCAAGATATATGCCAAGAATAATTGAAAGCGGGTGTTTAAAAATTTATATGCGCATGAATGTTCATAGCAGCACTATTCACATTAACCTCATGGTGGAAAAAAAAAAACCCAGGTATCTGTGAATTGATTAGATAAAATGTGGCATATACATACAGAATATTATTCACCCATGAAATGGAATGATGTGTTGATGCATCTTACAATGTGAATAAACATGAACATGCTAAGTGAAAGAAAACAGACAATAAAGGTCGCGATATTATATGATTCCATTTATATGATATCTATAATAAGCAAATCCATATGGAAAGCAGATTAATGGCTTCCAGGGTTGGGGGTAAGGAGAGGGAGTGGGTAGTAACTGAATAAATTGTATGGAGTTTCCTTTTGGGGTGATGAAAATATTTTGGAATTAGATAAAGGTGATGTTGCATAAAACTCATAATGCGCTAAATGACTTTGAATTGTATGCTTAAAATGCTTAAAATCATATTTTGTGAATTTTACATTTTATTTTATTTCATTTTATTTTACAGACAGGGTCTCACTGTGTCATCCAAGCTAGAGTGCAGTTACAACTCATTGCAACCTCAAACTCCTGGTCACTTAAACCCCCCCACCTAAACCTCCCAAGTAGCTGGGACTCAGGCATGTGCCACCATCCCTACATAATATTTTTAATTTTTTTTATAGAGAAGGAATCTCACATATTTTCCAGGCTAGTCTCAAACTTTTGGCCTCAAGAAATCCTCCCTCCTTGGCCACCCAAAGCAGAATAAGTATAACCCACCACACCCAATTGAATTTCATGCCAATTAAAAAAGTGATTACTCTAGTTGCCATGAAAAGAATGGACTTGGAAATAGCATAAATGGAAATAAGCCCGGTTAGAAGGTCATCTCAGTGATCCAGATGAGAGAAAATGATGGCCCTAATTAAAGGTGATTAAACTGCTGACAATGGGGATAAAGGGAGGCAAAAAAATCTGTTATTTTGGAACCAGTATATATAGGATTTGGTGGCCAGTGAGAGGAGGAGTGGCTTGAGGACATCTCTCAGGTTTTGAGGCTGGGCACCTGGGTGAACAGCAATACCACTGAGATTAAAATCCATGCTATAGATGCAAAATTGGCGAGACCATTGCTTATTCACTATCACAAATGAGCCGGTAAGAGAAATATGCCCAATATTACTCTCTTGTTCTCTTGTTCAGATGGTTTTGCATATAATACAGCAAATATTAAGTAGTGACTTTTTAAAGATCTGAATATTTTCAAACAACTGTCTGATTGGCATCTTATTTGCATTCATTTTAGTACCTTTGTTTTAACCATGATTGAATTTTGGTGAAATCCTTTTTCCCCTCTCTGAGCTCCATGTCCCCCAGTGTCAACCGCCTCCCTTTATAATGCTTCTTATCCAGTACTGATAACCCTGAGAGACTCTTCTCTAAGTGACTTCCCAGTGCAAGCATGTCATAGCTCCTCCTCCCTTCCCTGAAGCAATCCAATTGTAAGGGAATGAATTTCAGCAGCCTTGAGTCTTCTGACACTGGAATAGGGATGAGCTGCTCAGAGCACCCTCAAATATAAAGATGACTAGGAGAGGGGGCTGGGCAGGAGGAAAGAGACAAAGCACATAACCTATCATGAGGAACATCGGTCCCAGGCCGTAGGAGGCAGGGGGATGGGGACACATCAAAACCTCAGCTGCTGGAGACAAGAGCCAGGACCTTTTGTCTCATAATGTATGTAAGAGTGTGTGCATGTATGTGATGATGATGATTAAATGGTACATGGTATCAGGGAAAATTGTCAGCACTGATGCTGATTAGGGATGCTGAAAAACTAATAGTAAGGGAGGAAACTAGAAAAATTGGTCTAAGTGTGGAAAAGTAATACTAATTACAATCATTTATGCGAACTGCTTACCATTTATGACTAATTACCACCCAACACAATAACCATTAGGTATATCATTAAATATGTGTCAGATTAACTTTGTTGTCAGTTTTATTTGTGATTAGAACAGTAAACTCTGCATGTATGCTCAGGCTTAATAGTTTGTTGCTCATGCAAGCACGGCTGTCAGCTCACAATTTGAAAAATAAAACATTATGTTAGGGCTGAAGCGTGGCAGGCTTTGAATTCCAGCCTAAGCAGTTCATAGTTAATTTAGGAGGCAATGGGGAGCCCTTACAGAATAATCAACAGGGAAGGTACATGATCAGCGCTGTATTTTAGGAATCACAGATTGGCAGGATAGAAGATTCCTTAACGATTACTCACCCAGTAGTCACCAGCCAGGGGGCACTGGCAACCACACTAGGGGTTCTAGAGGGATTGTGAAGATTTCAGAAAGCCTACAGGGAACAATGGATTTCTCAGTGATACAGTTATACAGATCAACTACAGTGTCAATATCATTTGCTTTGGGCTGGATTTAATCAAACTGGAACATTGATCAGAAAAATTGATTGACAGTTATGAAAATCCGATGAGTTGTTTTTAACTGGGAAAACAAGTTAATTGCTCCTTAACAAATGAAAATTTTGACATTTGAGAAAATTTTCTAATCAAGGCTCCACAGGTTAAAAACAAAACAGAAGAGATCTTGGCTAATGAAAAGTCAGGAACATCTATTATCATCCAATCTATCTTTTCTTTTGTAGATAAGGAAACAGAAACTAGAGATGGATGGAACTTATCTTACAGGAAGATGGATAAATGGATTGAACAGTACAAATGGAAGATAGATAACACTAAAGGACAAAAAAACCCAGTTTGGTAGTAAATCAAAGTGTCTAGATTAAGGTGGTAGAAATTGACATGCAAAGGAAAAGGACAGATGGGAGAAAGTGAAAAGGCGATACCAGTCAAGTTCACTGATGTAGAAGTTGAGGATGACCACAAAACCCTCAATATGGCTGACTGGGACAATGATGGCATTATTAGAAGAAACATAAAAATGCTGGAGGAAAATTGGTTTGGGGGTAGAGGAGAATAATGAGTTTAGTTTTAGACATGTTGACCTTAAGTTGTAGCGTGACATATTTTCAGAAGGAGAATGGCAAAATAAATTAGAAATGCTTGGCTTTATTTTTTAAATGACTTTGTTGCAGTGTGATTGATATACAGAAATCTGTATATATTTAATGTATATAATGAAATGATTTTGAAAATATGTATACATCCATGAAACTCTAACCAGAATCTATGTCATAAACTTATTCATAATATCCAAATTTTCCTCCTTTCATTAGTAAGACATTTTTTTGACTCCAGTTTCCACATTTATAGATTTGAGACAATTATATTTGCCTTAATGCAGTTAGTGAGAGGATTAAATGGGAAGACATATATAAAGTACTTGGCACCATATCTAGCAAATAGAAAGTGCTCATGACACTTCTCTGGAATAAAGAAGGAAATAGAAAGGTTTAAGAGGCAGTTAGAAGCAAGGGAGAGCTCAGGAGAGATGTCAGATGTCTATATTTTTAGGGTCTAACAGCAAAACACTCCAGTACTTGCCCAGGGTTTTTGAAAAGACAAGACAAGACAAAATATAAGAGAAGTCTGAGAATTTAGGGAGGAATCTAACAAAGGCATGTGAAGGAATGGACAGAATGGGATAGACTAGAGAATACACTGTCAAAGAAGCAAAGGGAGGCAAGATAATTTGAAAGTGTTTGAGTATTCCATGGCTTGGTGCCCATAGTACAGTGGTTATGGCACTAGCCACATACACTGAGGCTGGCAGGTTTGAACCAACAGCTAACCAACAATGACAACTGCAACAAAGAATAGCTGGGCATTGTGGCAGGCATCTGTAGTGCCAGCTACTTGGGAGGCTGAGGCAAGACAATCGCTTAAGCCCAAGAGTTTGAGCTTGCTGTGAGCTGTGATGCCACAGCACTCTACCAAGGGCAACATAGTGGAGTCTGTTTCAAAAAAAAGAGTATTCATGGAGTCAAATGAAGTAAAAAGATCTAGAAAATGAAGAAAGAAACAAAGTCATTAGGAAGTCACTGTAAGAGACAGCAGAGAATCAAGAATAGATTAGATAAGAGGTTAAGTCATGAGGGTGGGGCCATGGAGACAGTAAAGAAAAAGCCACTCTTAATATGGATCATGAAATGAGAGGGATAGAGGTGATAGTAATTAAAAAATGTAGCAGCCATCAGAAGGTTATTTTAGGATACTTAAAACCTGAGCATGTTGTATGTCAAGGGAATAATACCAGTAGAGAAGAGACTGATAAGGCAGAATAAGGAGGAGGATATATTTATAAAATTTATAATATTTATAATATTTTTATAAATTACATTATATTTATATTATAAGTATATAAATTTCTATTATAATTAAATATATAAATATATTAAATATTTATAATATTTTTAAAAAATTATATTTATATTAAAATTGATATATTATATTTATTTATATTTATATTAAAATTGATATATTATATTTATTATAAATATATCAATTTTAATATAAATATAATTATATTTATGTAATTTATAATATTTATAAAATATGTCCCCCTTGAAACATTTTCAAGTAACATATTTGTCAACCAAATAGTATCTAGAATTTATAAAGAACTCTCAAATCTCAATACTAAAAATACAAACAATTCAATTAGATGATTGACATTTTGTTGATGAGGATATGCAGATGGCAAAAAAAAAATATGGAAACATCTCTAGCCATTAGGGAAATGCAAATGAAAACTATAGTGCAATACCACTACACACTTGTCAGAAAGATGAGAACAAAAAATAATGACATTGCCAAATGCTGGGGAAGACATGGAAGACGGATTTCCTTCATTTCTTGCTGGTGGGAATGTAAAATTCTATAGCAGCTGTTTGAAACAGGTTGTCAGTTTTTCACAAAAGTAAATTACGTGACCTACGATTACATTCTCCTGAGGATTTACTCTGTAGAAATGAAAGCTTATGTTCACACAAAAACCTGTACTCAAAAGATTACGGAAATTTTATTCATAATGACCCCAAATTAGAAAAAAACCTAAATGTCCTTCAGTGGGCAAATGGTTGAACAAACTGTGGTATATCCACACAATGGAATACCACTCAGCAATAAAAAGGAACAAAAAGGATGCACATCACAACTTGGAAGAATTTCAAGGGATTGATAATTTATACCAAGTAAAAAATGCCAGTCCCAAGAGGAAGATTACATTTATGTGATGTTCTTGGAATGGTAAAAGTTTTAGAAATGAATAACAGATTAGGAAAAGGAGATGAGAAAGGCAGAGAAAGAGGCAGATGCGGTTATAAAATCACAACATGAGAGATATTTTGGGCAATGGAACTCCCTGTTTCCTTGACTAGAGAGGTGGGGATACACAATATATACACAAATGAGTCCAAGCCAAACTGGATAAATCAGAACAAGATTGGTAGATTGTACCAATGTCAATATTCTGGTTAGGGGTATCATGCTATAGTTTTATAAGATGTTACCACTGGGAAAAAAACTGGGGAATAAATACACTGGCTATTTGTGTAACAAATGCATGGGAACCTACACTTATTTCAACAAAAAGTTCAATTTAATACAAGTGATTAACTGCCATAGGGGAATGAGATGCAAAAATGGAGTGAGTGTAAAAAGGGAGATTAGGCATAAATTCTCCAGTAGAGTGATGGTGGTGGCCCTAATTAAGGTGCTGGCAGAGGGGACAGAGAAAAACAGATGAACTTAAGTTATTTAGAAACCAGTGTGGATAGAACTTGGTGGCTAAGGAGATGAGGACTAGGTCAGAAGTGCTACTGCTATCTCCAACGTCTTGATGCTGGATATCTTGGAGAACAGCAGTAAAACTGGGATTAAAACCCATTTTATACAAGACCTGCATGAGTAAAACTACAAAACTCTGGTGAAAGAAATCAAAAAAGGTTCTAGATAGAGAGATATTACATGTACATGAATAGGAAGATTCAATATTGTCAAGGTGTCAGTCTTCATTGATAAATTCAACATAATCCCAATCAAGATCTCAGCAAGTTATTTTGTTAGAGGACTGAAATTACCTGACACCAAGACTTACTATAAAGGTTCAGTATCTAGCTAAAATTTTGTACCCTTAAAAAAATTCTTCCCATGTTCCTACCCCAACCCCAACTTCTGGTAACCTCCATTCTACTCTCTGCTTCTATGAGTTCGACTTATTTAGATTCCACGGGTAAGTGAGCATTTGTCTTTCTGTGCCTGGCTTATTTCATTTAGCATAATGTCTTCCAGGTTCATCCATGCTGTCACAAATAACAGGATTTCCTTCTTCATAAGGCAGAATAGTATTCTATTGTGTATATATACAGCATTATCTTTATCTATTCATTTTTTTTTTTTTTTGAGACAGAGCCTCAAGCTGTCACCCTGGATACAGTCCTGTGGCATCACAGCTCACAGCAACGTCCAACTCCTGGGCTCAAGCGAGTCTCTTGCCTCCGCCTCCCAAGTAGCTGAGACTACAGGTGCCCAGCACAACGCCCGGCCATTTTTTGGTTGCAGCCGTCATTGTTGTTTGGCGGCCCGGGCTGGATTCGAACCCGCCAGCTCAGGTGTACGTGGCTGGCGCCTTAGCCCGTTGAGCCACAGGCACAGAGCCAAGGAAGACTTTTTTGAGCCTCAGTTTTCTCATCTGTAAAATGGCAGTAAGCATGGTTTCTTTTTCTTTTTTTTTTTTTTTTTTGAGACAGACCCTCAAGCTGTCACCCTGGATAGAGTGCTGTGGCATCACAGCT
>CAUYRH010101467.1:0-10412 GCA_963574655.1 Perodicticus potto | reverse complement strand
GACCCTATGTGGGTACCCTTGATTGCCTTTTCTTCCCTAGTTGCAATGACTAAAACTTCCATTACAATGTTAAAGAGTAATGGAGACAATGGGAAACCTTGCTTGGTTCCTGATCGAAGTGGGAATGGTTTCAATTTAACTACATTCAATATAATATTGGCTGTGGGTTTGCTATAGATGGCCTCTATCAGTTTAAGAAATGTCCCTTTGATACTAATTTTCTTTAGTGTTCTGATCATGAAGGGATGCTGGATATTATCAAAAGCATTTTATATGTCAATTGAGGGAATCATATGGTCTTTATTTTTTAATTTGTTTATGTGCTGGATTACATTTATAGATTTATGTATATTGAACCAGCCTTGAGATACTGGGATAGAGCCCACCTGGTCATGGTGTATAATTTGTTTGATGTGTTGCTGGATTTTGTTTGCTAGGATCTTATTGAATATTTTTGCATCAATATTCATTAGTGATATTGGTCTATAATTTTCTTTTCATGTTGGGTTGATCCCTGTTTTAGGGATCAAGGGGATGTTTGCTTTATAGAATGTGTTGGGTAGTATTCCTTCTTTTTCTATATTTTGGAAAAGGTTGAGTAATATAGGTACTAGTTCTTCTTTAAAGGTTTGGTAGAATTCTGATGTGAAGCCATCTGGTCCCGGGCTTTTCTTTTTAGGGAGATTTTGTATAGTTGATGCTATTTCAGAACTTGATATAGGCCTGTTCAAGATTTCCACTTCATTCTGGTTAAGTCTTGGTAGGTGCATGCTTCCAAGTATTGGTCAATTTCCTTGAGATTTTCATATTTCTGAGAGTAAATTTTCTTGTAATATTCATTAAGGATTTTTTGAATTTCTGAGGGGTCTATTGTTATTTCATCTTTACCATTTCTGATGATGAGATTAGAGATTTTATTCTTTTTTTCCTAGTTAGGTTAGCCAAAGGTTTATCTATTTTATTGACCTTCTCAAAAAAACAACTTTTTGATTCATTGATCTGTTGTATAATTCTTTTGTTTTCAAATTCATTTAATTCTGCTCTAATTTCGGTTATTTCTTTTGTTCCAAAAATTTGGACATTTCCTGCTTAATCTCATTAATGACCCATCTGTCCTTCAGCATGACGTTGTTTAGCTTCCATGTTTTTGTTTGAGTATGCAGATTCTTGTTGTGAAACTCTAAAAAAGAAATTGCTGAACATGTCAACAAATGAAAAAACATACCATGCTCATGGTTGGGAGGAATCAACATTGCTAAAATTTCCATACTACCCAAAGCAATATATAATTTTAATGCAATTCCTATTAAAGCTCCATTGTCATATTTTAAATATCTCAAAAAAATAATACTTTGTTTTATATGGAATCAGAAAAAACCTCACAAAGCCAAGACATTACTTAGAAATAAAAACAAAGCAGGAGGAATCATGCTACCAGACCTGAAACTGTACTATAAATCAATAGTGATCAAAACAGCATGGTACTGACACAAAAACAGAGAGGTAGATGTTTGGAACAAAATAGAGAACCAAGAGATGAACCCAACTATGTACCACTATTTGATCTTTGACAAGCCAATTAAAAACATTCAGTGAGGAAAAGACTTTCTATTTAACAAATGGTGCTGGGAGACCTGGCTGATGACCTGTAGAAGACTGAAGTTGAAGCCACACCTTTCACCACTAATGAAGATAGACTCACACTGGATTAAAGATTTAGACTTAAGACATGAAACTATAAAAATATTAGAATAAAGTGCAGGGAAAACTCTTGAAAGAATTGGCCTGGGTTAATACTTTATGAGGAGGACCTCTCAGGCAATTGAAGCAGCATCAAAAATACACTACTAGGACCTGATGAAACTAAAAAGCTTCTGCACGGCCAAGAACACAGTAAGTATAGCAAGAAGACAGCCCTAGAATGGGAGAAAATATTTACAGGTTATGCCTCCAGCAAAGGTTTAATAACCAGAATCCACAGAGAACTCAAACGTATTAGAAATAAAAGAACAAGTGATCCCATCTCAGGATGGGCAAAGGATCTGAAGGGAAACTTCTCTAAAGAAGACAGCTGTACAGCTTTCAGACACATGAAAAAATGCTCACTATCCTTAATCATCAGAGAAATGCAAATCAAAACTATCTTGAGATATCATCTAACTCCAGTAAGATTAGCCCACATAACAAAATCCCCAAACCAGAGATGTTGGTGTGGATGTGAAGAAAAAGGAATATTTATACATAGCTGGTGGGAATGCAAACTAACACGTTCTTTTTGGAAAGATGTTTGGAGAATACTCAGAGATCTAAAAATAGACCTGCCATTTGATCCTATAGTTTCTTTACTTGGTATATACCCAAAAGACCAAAAATCACATTACAACAAAGATACCTGTACCAGAATGTTTATTGCAGCCCAATTCATAATTGCTTAGTCATGGAAGAAGCCCAAGTCCATCAATTGTGAAAATTAATTTTGCAGGATACAGAATTATGAGCTGGCAGTCATTCTGTTTAAGAAGACTGAATGTGGAGTCTACTCTTTTCTGGCTTATGAGGTTTCTGCTGAGAATTCTGCCATTAGCTCAATGAATTTTTGCTTGTAGTTTAATTGTTGCTTATGTCTTGCTTTTTGTAGACTTTACTTCTTACTTTGGCTAGGTTGGTTACTATGTGTCTTGAAGATGTCCTATTTGCTATGAATTTTCCCATTGTTTGATTACCATCTTGTGTTTGCATGTTTGGATCTCTGGTGATACCAGGGAAGTTTTCTCCAATAACTCCCTCAAATAAGTTTTCCATGCTTTTAGCTCTTTCTTCTTCTCCTTCAGGGATACCTATAATTCATATGTTAGCTTATGTTACACCCATATCTCTCTTTGTGGTTGCTTGGCCTTTTAAATTCTTTTTTCTGACTCTTTACATGACTGGGTTAGCTCACAAACCTTGTCTTCAAACTGAGATTCTTTCTTCTTTGTTTAGTCTATTGCTGAAGTTTCCTGCTATGTGTTGAAAGCCTCTAAATAAATATTTCATTTCTTTAAGTTCTATTATATCCTTTCTTATGTTGCCTAGTTCTTTAGCAAATTTTTCATTAACATTTTTTTGGGGGGGGGTGGATTCATGTTTTTGGTTTTCAATTTTCTCTTTAATTACATTCATCTGATTTTCTGTCCATATTCTGAATTCCATTCCTATTTTTTCAGAAATATCCAGATGGTTGGAATTTACTATTGTACCTCTATTGTGATCCCTTGAGGGTGTACAACTGTTTTGTTTTTCATGTTGCCAGGGTTCATTTGCTTGTTTCTTATTATCTGAGACTTCTTTTCTTGATTCAGGACTAAAGTTTTGTAGGGCAGCTGTTCTTTGCTGGGAACTCTCCTGCTTAATAAGAAGAAGGGGAGGTCCCTAGATGCATTAATTTCCTACTCTGTAATGTTGATTTAGCTGTAGCAGGGAAGGGACATGTGCACTAAATGCCCATAAAGAAGATTTTCTTATTTTTCCTGTTCACCTGTGATTGCCACTGCTTAAGCCTGTGCTAGATGATGTTGGTGCTGGGTATTAGACTGTTCTCCAGAGTTTTAGAAAATTTGAGTTGGTGGCTGGGTGAGATCCTCTTCATGCAGGCTGGTGTTCTAGGGATTGTTCTGCCAAGGTCTTCCTGTAGTGGTGACAGTGGAAGCTGGGTGATTCTATCTCGGCTGTTGTCATGGGTTCGTAGGCTCTTGGTATTTGCTCAAACAAGATCCCATTACTGGTGTACTGGATCTTGTAGCAGTTCTTTTGCAGTGATGGAGACAAGGGGCAGGGTCTTGCGGTTCAGACGCAGCACTAGAATGCTAGGGGTGGTGTCTCAGGTCTTGTGGGAGCTCTGGATCCATGAGGGAAGACCCTCACACTGGTGTGAGAGCTACACAGCAGTGACTAGGAAAGAGCCAGAAGCAGGGTTTCTGAGCAGGAACTCAGAGCCAGAAGCAGACAAACAGGCTGACCCAATCAGGATGGAGGCAGAGCCATGCAGATGGCAGGCTATTCAGACTGAGAGGGAGGAGTTAGGTCTGAGGAGGTGGTGGAATGGTCTGCAGGCTTAGGGACCAAGGAGTGGGGGTCACTTTCAGCAGCCCTGGGACCATGGAATTCTCCCAGCTCCCCCCATATTCACTGAAAGAGTCTCCCAAAGCTTCCCAGGTGGGAACTTGTAGTGCCCCAGTGAACTACTTTTCTCAGAACCCTCTGTACTGGAAGGGAAGAGTGCTTGACTTCTATTCATAGGGTACAACTGATGAGCCCCCACATAGTCTGATCCCTCTCCAGTCTAGTGGGGGATGAAGGGAAGGCAACTTCTACAAAACTGAGTCCCAAGCAGACCCTTCCACCATGCACTTGAGGACAAAGCAGTCTGGTGTCAGTTTTAGAAACCTGGGACTAGCTACTCACCAGAACCTTACTGTGCCTATTGTCTGGTGCAGTCACTCTGCACAGACCCTAGGCAGGTCCCTGATATGTTCAGATAGAGGTCTGTGGTGGTGGTAGAAGTGGCCCTCTCACAACTCGGCTGCTGTGACTATGGGGTAAATGTGGTGTTCAGGGCTCTATGCTAATCTTCCTTGCACATAGATGCCTTTAGTTTTGTCCCATGTTTTGACTTTCTCTTTCACTCTGAGTATCCCTTCTCTGTGACTTCACAATGTTCCTTTGAAGAACAGCTATCCATTGGTAGGCATCAGCCTGAAATTTACACCACTTTCTTTGAGAGGCATGTTCATGTGCTGCTTTTAGTCTGACATCTTTTTTCTGTACTATTTCAATTAGTTCTTTTTATAAATTTAAAAACACTATGTTTCAACTGGCATCTTCCCCTTTGAGCTGATAGGTACTAAGTTTCTCTTGAGATCTTTTTCTGATGGTGGCTTCAGAATAAACTCTTCCAGCAGGAGTAGCTGTACCCCACCACTTAATTTCAGGAGCCATAGGGGAAACCTTCCTCAGGAAGAGAGTCTTACAACTTTCTTGGCATTTGCTGAATTCCCAGAGGCAACAGTGTGTCCAGTCACTGCTGTGGATTGCTCATAGATGCATCCACCTATAGCCTTGAGCCTTTCAGACACCAGCAACAGCCTTTTCCCATAGTATCTCCAGTAGGTTCTGGCACATTACCCTCAAAATTAGACCTGAGACTTTTTTTAACTAAAACGTTTCCTTCTTTCTGAGATGATCTGGAGACAGATATCTCTAACCAGCCATCTTGTTTCCCATCATGCACTATATTAAAATGGCATGTAACTATGTTACTATGTCAAAATTTAAAACACAATTCCAAATGTTGGGGCTACAAATCTATGATCAGGCTACTCCCTTTTAGGAAAATTTTCTATTTGTTTAAACAGTGTTTTATCTTTACCTTGTTTGTGCACATTTTGTAGATGTTATGCATATCATATATTTTGTTAGATTTATTTCTAAGTATGTGATTTATTTTTATAGCATCATTATATATTGTATTTTGCATATTTTTCTTGATTTTGTGGCTTTATTTTTTGCTTTTTGTGCTTTACTTTCTTTTAAATTGTGACTTTTTAAATTAAATCATAGCTGTGTACATAAATGCATTTATGGATTATAATGTGTTGGTTTTATACACAATTTGAAATACTTACATCACTGGTTAACATAGCCTTCACCACACTTTCTTAATTATTGTGTTAAAACATTTATACTTTACACTTAGTAGATTTGACCTGTACCCTTGCAGAATGCACCATAGGTGTGATCCAACCAATTACCTTCCCTCCACTCATAATCCCCCTTCCCTTCCCCTCCTTCTCCCCCTTCATCTATGTTACAGCTTTCATGTGAAAGTGTGGGTGCTTAAATATTGATTTCATAGTAGAGTTGAGTACATTGGACACTCTTTATTCCATTCTTGAGATACTTTGCTAAAAAGAATATGTTCCAGCTCCATCCATGCAAACATAAAAGAGATAAAGTGTCCATCTTTTTTAAGGCTGCATAATATTCCATGGTGTACATATACCACATTTTTTTAAAATTTATTTTCATTAAATCATAAACATATCGATCATGTATACAATAATGTATTTCTGGGGTACAATGTGCTGATTTCATATAGAATTAGGAATGCTTACATCACACTGGTTAATGTACACCTCATCTCATTTACTTAATTATCGTGTAAAGACATTTATACTCTATACTAACAGATCTGACATGTACCCTTGCATTATGCACCAACTTTGTGATCCCACCATTCACCCTCCCTCGATCTAACCTCCTCCCTCTCCTCTGATACCCCCTTCCTCCCTCCTTTATCTTAGGCCATAGTTGTGATCTACTCTTCATATGAAAGTGTCAGTGATTGCAAATTGTTTTCATAATAGTACTGAGTACATTGGATATTTTTTCTCACATTCTTGAGATACTTTACTGAGTAGGATATGTTCTCCTTTATATTTATGTGAACATAAAAGAGGTAAAGTCTCCATCTTTTTTTAAGGCTGCATAATATTCCATGGCATACATATACCACAATTTATGAATCCATTCATGGCTCAATGGGCACTTGGGCTTCTTTCATGACTTGGCTATTATAAATTGAGCTACAATGAATAATCTTGGGGAAAAAATCTTTGTTATAAAGTTATTTTTTGTCTTTTGGATATGCACCTAATAGAGGAATTGCAGGATCAAATAGCAGGTCTACTTTTAGATCCTTGAGTATTCTCCATACTTCTTTCCAAAAGGGATGTATTATCTTGCACTCCCACTGGCAGTGCAGAAGTGTTCCCTTTTCTCCACATCCATGCCAACATCTGTAGTTTTAGGATTTTGTTATGTGATCCACTCTTGCAGGAGTTAGATGATACCTCAAAGTGGTTTGGATTTTCATTTCTCTGATGATTAAAGATGATGAGCATTTTTTCATGTGCCTGTAGGCCATACGCCTATCATCTTCAGAGAAACTTCTGTCCAAGTTCTTTGCCCAAAATGAAATGGGGTTACTTGTTCTTTTCTTAATATTATGTTTGAGTTCTCTGTGGATTCTGGATTCAAACCCTTGTTGGAAGCATAACCTGCAAATATTCTCTCCCATTCTGAGGGCTGTCTGCTTGCTTTACTTACTATGTTCTTGGCAGTGCAGAAGCATTTTAGTTTTATCAGATTCCAGTAATGTATTTTTGGTGTTGCTTCAATTGCCCAGGGGGGTTCTCCTCATAAAGTATTTTCCCAGGCCAATTTCTTCAAGTGTTTCTCCTGCACTCTCTCCAAGAATATTTACAGTTTCAAATCTTTTTTCCAGTGAGAGTCAATTTTTGTTAATGGTGAAAGGTGTGGGTCCAGGTTTAGTCTTCTACAAGTCGCCAGTAAATTCTCCCAGCACTATTTGTCAAATAGGGAATCTTTCCCCCAATTTATATTTTTGATAGTCTTATCATAGATCAAATGATAAGTGTCTGGGTTCATTTCTTGGTTCTGAATTCTGTTCCATACATCTACCTCTCTGTTTTTGTGCCAATACCATGCTGTTTTGATCACTATAGACTTATAGTATAGTTTGAAGTCTGGTAGTGTGATTACTCCTGATATATTTTTATTTCTGAGCAAAGTCTTGGCTATTCGAGGTTTTTTCTGTTTCCATATAAAACGGAGTACTATTTTTTACAGATCTTTAAAGTATGATGCTGGTGCTTTGATAGGGATTGCATTAAATTTGTAAATTGCTTTGGGTAATATGGACATTTTAATAATATTGATTCCTCCTAGCCATGAACATGGTATGTTTTTCCATTTGTTAACATCTTCAGCTATTTCTTTTATCAGAGTTTCATAATTCTCTTTCATGAGAGATACCTCTCTTTCATATCTCTCTTTCATCAGAGATATTTCATGTCTTTTTGTTAGGTAAATTCCCAAATATTTCATCTTATGTGGCACAAGTGTAAAAGGAATAGAGTCCTTGACTGTTATTTTGGCTTGACTATTATTAGTATATATAAAAGCTACTGATTTGTGAGTATTGATTTTGTATCCTGAGATGCTACTGTATTCTTTGATCACTTCTAAGAGTTTTGTGGTTGAGTCCCTGGGGTTTTCCAGGTATAAAATCATATCATCTATGAAGAGTGAATGTTTGATCTCCTCTGACCCTATTTGTGTACCCCTGATTGCCTTCTCTTGCCTGATTGCGATGGCTAAGACTTCCATTACAATGTTAAAAAGCAGCAGAGAAAATGGGCAACCTTGCCTGGTTCCTGATCTTAGAGGAAATGTTTTCAATTTTACTCCATTCAATATGATACTGGCTGTGGGTTTGCTGTAGATGGCCTCTATCAGGTTAAGAAAAGTCCCTTCTATACCTATTTTCCTAAGTGTTCTGATCTTGAAAGGATTTTGGGTATTGTCAAAAGCTTTTTATGTTTCTATTGAGAGAATTATATGGTCTTTGTTTTTTAGTTTGTTTATATGATGTATTATATTTACAGATTTATGTATATTGAACCAACCTTGAGACCCTGGGATAAAACCTACTTGGTAATGGTGTATAATTCACTTGATTTGTTGCTTGATTCTGTTTGCTAGGATGTTATTGAATATTTTTGCATCTATGTTCATTAAATATATTGGTCTGTAGTTTTCTTTTCTCGTTGGGTCTTTTCCTGGTTTGGGGATCAGGGTGATATTTGCTTCATAGAATGTGTTGGGAATTATTACTTCTTTTTCTATGTTTTGGAAAAGGTTAAGTAATATAGGTACTAATTCCTTTTTAAATGTAGTAGAATTCTGATGTGAAGACATGTAGTCCCAACTCTTCTTTTTTGGGAGATTTTGTACAGTTGATTCTATTTCAGTACTTGATATAGGTCTGTTCTGCATTTCCAATATTCTCCGATTAAGTCTAGGAAGTTGGCGTGCTTCCAAGTATTGGTCAATTTCTTTCAGATTTTCATATTTCTGAGAATAAAGTTTTTTGAAATATTCATTAAGGAGTTTTTGAATTTCTGAGGTGTCTGTTATTATTTTGCCTTTGTCATTTTTGATTGATGATACTATGGACTTTAATTGTCTATTTTTGGTTAGATTGGCCAAAGGTTTATCAATTTTTTTGAATTTTTCAAAAACAAACTTTTGAGTCATTGATTTTTTTGAATATTTCTTTTATGTTTGATTTCACTTAATTCTGCTCTTTTCTTCTGCTGGGTTTGGGGTTGGAATGTTCTTATTTTACCTGTTGCTTAAGATGTCCCATTAAGTTATTGACTTCCTCTCTTTTCATTCTCTTGAAAAAGGCTTGCACTGTTATAAATTTCCCTATTTGGACTGCCTTTGCAGTATCCCACAGGTTCTCATAATTTGTGTCTTCATTATTGTTTTGTTCCAAAAATGTGGCAATTTCATTCTTAATCTCATCTATGACCCAGCTATCATTCAGCATAAAGTTATTTAGTTTCCATGTCTGTGTATGAGTATGCAGATACCTATTAATTGGTGAGTTAAACTTTTATTGCATCATGATCTGAGAAAATAAAGGAATAATTTCTATACTTTTAAATTTGCTGAGGTTAGACAGGTGACCTAAGATGTGATCAATTTTTGTGGATGTTCCATAGGCTGATGAGAAGAAATTGTATTCAGTTTTGTTAGGATCAAATATTCTGTAGATCTTTGTTGAATTCAATTGTTGTATGGTGAAGTTTAAGTCCAAAATTTCTTTGCTTAGTTTCTTATTGGAGGAACTATCCATCACTGCCAAAGGGGGGTTAAAATCTTCAACTATTATGGTGCTTGAAGATATTTGATTGCTCATGTCTGTTAGGGTCTCCCCTATAAATTGAGGAGTATTCTGGTTGGGTGTATACATGTTAATAATTGACAACTCATAATGTTGAGTGTTTCCCTTAACAAATATGAAGGGACCATCCTTGTGTTTCCTTACTTTTGTTGATTTAAAGCCTAATGTATCTGTAAATAAATTGCCACCCCTGCTTTTTTCTGATTTCCATTTGCCTGTCTTACAGATACCTATCCCTTCACCCTGAATCTATATTTATCCTTTAAGGTAAGATGATATTCTTGTATACAGCATTTATCTGGCCTGAGTTTTTGTATCCAGTCAGCCAACCTGTGTCTTTTGTTTTTTTTTTTTTAAATATATGTATTTTATTATTCTACATTACATTATCCCCCCCCCACCCCTCCGTGGTAAGACAGAATTGATTTACAGAAAAGAATACAGAAAACACCAAAGCTCCTGGTAGAGGGAGAGATTTCAAGTGGGGAGAGAGATGCTCTCTCCGTTCCACTCCCAGTCTTTCCCCATCTCCTCCTCTAGGCCTCTAGCCTCAGGGTATATATAGGTGTATGGGTTCCTTGGCCAGGAAACAAATGAA
>CAUYRH010101466.1:0-11653 GCA_963574655.1 Perodicticus potto | reverse complement strand
TCTTTCTTTCTTTCTTTCTTTCTTTCTTTCTTTCTTTCTTTCTTTCTTTCTTTCTTTCTTTCTTTTTCTTTCTTTTTTCTTCCCTTTCTTCCCTTTCTTCCCTTTCCTCCCTTTCTTCCCTTTCTTTCCTTCCTTCCTTCTTTCTTTCCTTTCTTTCTTTCCACCCTTAGTAGAGTGCCGTGGCATCACACAGCTCACAGCAACCTCCAACTCATGGGCTGAAGCGATTCTCTTGACTCAGTCTCCAGAGTACCTGAGACTACAGGCTCCCGCCATAACACCTGGCTTTTTTTTGTTGCAGTTTGGCCAGGGCCAGGTTTGAACCCGCCAACCTCAGTATATGGGGCTGGCACCATACCCACTGAGCCACAGGTGCCGCCCAGAATCCTCATTTGTAAAAACAAAAGCAAAATCACAAATTCCTAACTGGGAATAATAGCATTCTTCAAAGACTTGCTTGGGAATTGAATGAATTAATCTACATAAAGTGCTTAAAATAGCATTAGCTACTATTACAGACATATGAGAAATATCAGAATACTTTTCAGGAACTACAAGTATCATTTGGACCTGTGAGTATAAAAAGAGCTTGGGATTTGTCGAATATAAGGCAGTTAGAGTGACAGAAGTCAAACAATAAAGCTTAGTTTGCTAGCCAAGATCAGGAGTTTGTACTTTATCCTGGATATAAAGGAGAACCAGTTGAAATCTGTAAGGCAAAGGAGTGACATAATATGATTTTGTGTATAAGCAAAAGAATTCTGGTGGCAACTGGGAGAGTGGATCTTAGACAGAGAGTGGAGGTGGGGAAATTAGTTCAGAAGCAAATTGCGACCACAGTCATGGTTCCCTGCTTTTAAGGAAGCTCTTCCTGCATTTCCCATATTTTTAGTGAAAAGTTTGAATAGCTCAAAGCTCATGTTACAAAAAAAAAGAAAAAAAAATCAGAAAAAGAAAGAAAAAAGGCAGACAACATAAGAAGCAGGCACATTAATGTCACTTTTATTCTTCCACTCCTGTAAAATACTCTAGGTGTCTTTTTGCATCCACCTCCTTGAGGCATCCTCTGAGGGTTCCAGACCTAGGGCTAGAGCTATACTCCGTTCACGTCTCCAGAGGACAAAGCAGATCTGTAGATTTAAATATAGATTGAGAAACTGACGAATACATTGTGATTATTTAGTATCCGGAAAGACGTTTAGACAAATCGCATTGAAAGCAGAGTGGTATGCCTTCTGGACAAGAAGAACTAGAAGTAAAAAAGTAGGGGGGCGGGTGTGGAAAGCTAGCATTTTAATGAAATAGTAAGACCAGCATGACTAGATTCAAAAACTGTGTATAGGGTGGCGCCTGTGGCTCAGTGAGTAGGGCACTGGCCCCATATACCAAGGGTGGCGGGTTCAAACCCGACCCCAGCCAAACTGCATCAAAAAATAGCTGGGCGTTGTGGCAGGTGCCTGTAGTGCCAGCTACTCGGGAGGCTGAGGCATGAGAATCGCCTAAGCCCAAGAGCTGGAGGTGGCTGTGAACTGTGACTCCACGCACTCTACCGAGGGCAATAAAGTGAGATTCTGTCTCTACAAAAAAAAAAAAAAAAAAAAAAAAAAACTGTGTATAAGGAGCTCACAGGAATACACATGAGCATAATCTAAATATGAAACATAAAATTACCAGTAACATTTACTTTCTCCAGTTCAAGGCTAAGCAAGACACCCCTTGTTTTGATTTGTTTCTGCTGCTGGTTTTCTGTATAATTGCACATTTGTGAATCTACATCATCTAAATTATTATTGTACAGTATTCATTTGAATACATTCAAAACATTTTACTACACACTTTTTGGGGTACTTTTTACTCCGATGATATTTCTACGAAAAGTAATCTGTACTTTTCTGACTCATCTCTACTGCAATCATTGGCAGAGATTAGAGCCATTTCATATGTAAAATATATGTAACTTTTTTTCTGTTAAAATATGAAATCTCCTTCCTACACCTAACATATCGGACCATATAATAAATGTTGACTTCAGTGCTCCAGTATTTTCAAACCTAAATAACATTTTCTAGTCTATATTAAAAAATGGCTGTCCATTTTCTCTGAAAGAAATTCTACCCCAGGGAAATGTAGAAAGGAAAATCTCTGGTGAGTAGCAAGGGGCGGGAATAACTGAGTGGTGACATGTCTCTGAATTAGAAGTTATAATAAACCAGCTGCCTGATCTGGTACAGGGCTTTTCATACTGAGGCTGGGTAGTGGAAAATGTTAAGGAGAAATTTTCCATTCATCTTGCATACTTCACTGCTTAGAAATATGAACCACCTGTAACAGGAGCCCCAGGGGATTAACAAAAGTCGTGCAGATTACCCATTAATGGCTCAGACCCCCTTCTGTTTGAAACGTAGCCCTTTTTTCCCCTCTCTGAACATTTGATGATCTCCTTCACTAATTATTTGGAATTCGTTTGTAATAAATGCCTTATGTTTCCCCTACTGAAGCATGCTTGCTCACGAACATTTCACTTCTTCTGTGAGATGTGAGCACCACAATAAAATTCCAAATGGAGGAAAGATAAACTTTCGGTGGAGTTGTGTTTGTTTTAGAAAAGGAGAGGAAAGAAAGTGTTTATTTGGGCTGGACTGAACCGTCTGGTCATTGTATTTTCTTGGGTGATTCTTTCATTTTCTACTTCACTACCAACGGGAAAGATAGTTTTTTAATTCCTGGGGAGAGTCTGACTTGGCGTTGGACTGAGTGTACAAGGCTCTAAAAATTATTTTAAAGATACTGTTCTATTGTTTATTTAGTCAACACACACATGTCTTTGGAGCAGGACTCTAGCAAAGGTTTTGAGCATCAGCCTTTGGGCTACAGCCTGGTGCCAGGAGGTGTTTTTAGAGACCTGCACCACAGGAGTGTTTCTAAGAAATACCTGGTCTCTGTGTCTGTATGTCTAAGTGCATGTAATTTCTTTTATGAGCAGGAAATGGTTTTTAGAAGACACATATCAGTTCCTAGTAATAAAATAGCTAAAAGATCATGTTGGTCATTGCTCTATCAGTTTCTAGACCAGTGGTGCTCAATGTATGGCAATTATTTACCCACCCCCCACATCTGACAATGATACATTTTTGTTTGCCACACACAGTAGAGGGGTGTGTTACTGGTTTTTAGTGGGTAAAACCCAGTTAAGGGCATAAACATCCTGTAATGCACGGGACAGCCTCTACAACAAAGAATTATCTTTCTCCAAATGGTAGTGCTGAGATTGAGAACATCTATCTGGACAAAATTATTGATTATCCCTGAGCTTCACTTCTGACACCTTTGAAAAAGACTGTGTTACAAAAATTCCTTGTAACCCCTCTTCATGCTAAAAAGATGTGGCTCTTTTTCTTTTCTTATGTTAGGATTTATGGACTACTAATTGCATTAGAAATTCCTTTACATATAAGAAGAGCACAACGTCTTGACCTCAAAGACAAGAAAGCCATCTCATGCCTATCCCATAATGCTTTCAGAACAGGCTGTAGCAAAACAGCTTAGCCCTGTCTGGATGCAGGAGAAGTTTTTGAAATGACATCGAGGAATCACCATCAATGGACTTTGCAGTTAGTTCCCCTCAAATCCTGGCTAAGGTATCCAAGAGGTGAGGTATTAAAAGGATTACCATTGCATTTACTGAAATGGCCAGGAATTAAAATAACAATAGCACCGGGAGAGCAGCTGTGGATCAGTAGCTAGAAACTGCTGAGAAGTGCAATGACTGACCCAGGCATTAGGAGATGGCAAGAGCAATAGGGGGCAGTGAGTATTATAATTGTAATCATAATTGTGTATACGTTCTAATCATTATAATAATGTTTTCATAGCCACTTATTTATTTCAAGGAGCATGTAGGTTTTTGTTTCATCTTCTCCCTAATCATTTACTATGACGAATAAAGCGAAGTCTTCTATTTTATTTGAAGTTCATTTTCCTCTACCCTAGTAATAAAAAAAGGGAAGTAAACTTCCTTTTTCAGTTTTATTAGTCACTAAGTAACAAGATCTTTCTTATCTGAGTCCCAGATGAACCATACCATTTCTATATCCATGGAAATATTCCTTGTTCAAAAATCTACATTGACTAATATCAATGGACTCCCTCCAGCTTCCTGTTATCCTGAACACAAGTCGAGTTTTCTCTTCCATTAGGGCCTTTTTTCTCACTGGTCCTCTGACTGAAATAGTCTTCCCAGGAGCTTAACCTAGTTAGTTTCTTTTTGCCATTCAGGTCAAAGCTGAAATGGTACCTCCCTAGAGTGTCTTCCCCAGTCCCTACAATGAAAGATTTCCTCCCAGTTATTCTGTTTTGTTTGCTTAAAGTGTTTTATTTACATATATTTATGGTTATCACTTATTAAAAGCTGGCATTATTTAGTTACTTATTTTTAATATTTCTATTCTCTCCCTTACTAGTATACACGAGGTTTTGTCTTGATCACAGCTGTGTTTTCATCACTAAAATATTGCCTGCTAAATAATAGTCACTTGATAATCATTTGTTGAATAAATATGTGCAAGAAGGAAGGGAGAAATAAAAGAAAGAAAGTAGTAAGGAAGAAGAGAAGGAAGGGAGAGGTCGATTTTGGAAATCTACTGTGTTGCAGAGACTATTAGTGGTCCTGGAATGTGCACTGTGAGTAAAACAAGCTGGGTATCCAGCATTTCACACTATATTATGAACACTTGGAGAAAGGAAATTAAGTATAAGTACTATAATAGAAGTACAGAAAAGGAGAATATTGAATAGGTAACAACTAATTCTGTTGCTATATACATGTTGGGAGAGGGATCATAGAGGAATAGAGAGGGTGACGCTTGTATTTGACCTTAGGGTATGTATGTAAATTTTCTAAAGGGAAGGATATTCCAGAAAAAAATAGCTGAGCAAATGTTAGAAGGCAAACATATAATATATGGAATATTTTGAACAATGAAACATGTTTGGAAAAAATATCTTCATTTTTTTCCATGAACATTTTTCTAATGAAAGTAAAATTATTATCTTATCAAATAAATTCTTAAATACAAATAATATGTTGAGGAATATGTGGAAATTTAATGAACACTTTTGTTATGTTTTTATCTAAGATTATGTATATTTACATATATTTAAGTGTTTTGGGTGGATACTTAAGAAAAAATTTCTCCTTGATTTCTGGTGGTAGAGGACATGATTTTCCAATATTTTATGAATTGGTACAATAGAAAATCACTTGAGAGTGATTGTCACTGATAATAATGCCTATTAAGTTGTTACACAGCCTCAGGTTTATAGGTCAATTGGCATAGTTTCTTGAAGAAAGATCTCAAATGTTGGCTTAGGAGAAATCAAGCAACATCTTCCACTCCCTTCGCCTGCATTCCACTCTCACCCATCATTGCCACTTGTACTTATTTGCTCTAATTTGTGTGCCAGAAATGATACATCCTGAAATGAAAAAATGCTTTCAGGATGTGTGAAAGTACATTCCTTTCCAAGATGGTTTTATTTTCGTTTGTACTCCTGACTCATTGATATAAAATCTGCCCTTCTTTTTTTTTTTTTTTAAATTCTACCCTACCCATTTCCTCCCTTTTTTGTAATCTAAGTTACTACATACTAGGTTTCAAGTAAAATGCTTGAATTCATTTATAAGAAATACTTCTTACTCTGGTTGATTTAATAAAACAAATCAGACAATTATTTCATTGATTTAACCAGTATTTCTTAAGAGTCTACTGTGAGCTAGGTTTGGAGGATCTAGCAATGAAAAGGATAGTAGAATTCTCCATCCTTCTGGGGCTTACATTCAAGAGGGCAAAAATTTCTTTATAAAAAAGATATGAATAAATAAGTAATTTAACTAAATACGTGAGATGTGAATAAAATAACACAGACCAAAGTAAAAAGAGCAACTGGGAGGAGGGGTAGATGAGAAAAGTCATCTCTGAAAAGGAGATAACTGAGCTGAGATCTTAATATAAGATAGAACCAGCTACACAAAGATACGCTACAATCACTTTCTAGGAAGAAGTAAGCTTGGTCACATCTAAAGAATATCAGGAAAACCTAGAGTGCTACAACGGTGTGAGAAAGAGAAAGTAAGATGGAAGACTTGTAGGGATAAACACAGGACAAATTTTTTTATGAACAATGTAGTCCATAAAAATGTGGTTAAAGTATATGCAGTCAATGGAAAGCCACTGGAGAGTGTTTAAGTGCAGAAATGACATATTCTGATCTAAGATTTTTAAAAAAAGTTTTGGTTTTTCTGTAGAGTTTAGTATAAAGGGACAATGATGGAAACCAAGAGAACAGATAGGAAGCTATTATACCACGGTAGAGATGATGGTTCTTATTCTAGAATGTTGTTATGGAGAAATATTGGCATGAGAGATTAGATTTGGAAATGGAGCTGGCAGGACTACTTATAGATTGTATGTGGGTAATGAGCTAAGGGAAGAGTCAGGATAGATTTGGCATTTATTAGCTGGACCTTAGGTTGGAAGCTTGGCCTGTACACTTGTTAGCTATGAAATCTCTGACAAATAATGTACCTCTGAGGCTGTGTTTTTACATCTTTAAAATAAGGACAATAATGACCAGAATTAATAGTATTCAAAAAGGTAAATTAGGTGTCATGTCCAGTAGAGTGCCTGAAACTCAATAGGTATTTAATAAATAGTTATTCAAAACATTACAATTTATTCTGTCAAGTATTATGACATCTGTAAGACATTTAGTAAAATCTCTCCTGTTATTTGGTGAAAAAAATGAAAAATTCCTGAATCTGGTGATAATAATTATATGTAGTCCTATCTGTTTGACTGTACCAAGCATACATCGATGACTGGACTTCTGCCATCTGAAAGATGTCCCTCTCTGCTTCATGCCCATACCTTCACCCTTGGCCAGACAAGAGTTCAACATTTGGTTAATATTTGGATGAAGGCAGAGAAGACAAAACTATTGAAGTTTTAGAGAACATGAAACTGGAAGAGAGAGCTAACAAGAGAGATGTTGGAATCAGAACTCAAAATATTCTCAGTAGGCTGACAGCATCAGCCAGAACAAATAAGGAGAAATTTAAGAGCTAGAAACATGAAGTTCTACATTTCTGTTAAAAAAAAAATTGACCTCACACATAAGGATTAACAGCAATTCATGTGAAAGGGTTTGGCAGTGAGAGTTGAATGCAAGGTCAGAATGAACTTGCAGCATGACTTAGCTGCTAACATAGTAAAGACATTTTAGGCTGTATTAATAGAAGTCGAATGTCAAGGACATTCCTTCCCAAGATGGTTCTTTTGTGCTTTGTTCAGATCAAAGCCACCTGGAGCATGTCCAATTTTGAGGCCATGATTTATTTTTTTAGTTTTGAATAGCTACGATTTGTCATGTAAGATTGAAATTGTAGGAATACAACATTATATCAAGCAGAGATCCTATTCCCAAAAGTTTTGCAGCAGAGTAAGGGAAAATTGACATAGATGAGAAAAATAACGTAGGTCTTTTAGATAGACATTGGTCACTATCAATTGTAGAAATCAAAGAAGTTGGACTTCATAGGTAATGGGGTAGCCACTGGAAATGTCTGAATTGGGGAAACAATGCAATCAAATCTATGTTTCAAGAAAGGAAGAGAGAGTCAAATACCCAGCAATTTGCAGATTCATTCATATAATCTTCAAAGGCCCTTGAGGTCTTATGCCTATAGGATTTAGCTACATGAGGAAGAACAAGGAAAAACTGATGGGAATTGCAAGATGACAGATTTTCATTCAGTATAATGAATTTTCTACTTTACATGTTGTCCCAAAATGAAACAACCATCAGTAAAGCAACTGACTGGTAAAGCAACCATTGGTAAAGCAACTATTCACAGGAAGAGTTCAAACCAATACTTTGGCGGCCATATCCCAATCCTTTCATGAGCTGATGCAGTGGTTGGCGTCAGGATGTCTGCCCAGTCCTAGGGATCTCACAGGTCTGTGTTTTCATGCATAGCAATACACTCATTAGTTAATGTGTTGAACAAAACAATCATTTCTGTATTTTGTTAGCTTTGTGTTTGTTCTTTCTACTGTCTATAAAATGTACTACATATTTTTATGCTTTATTATTATTATTATCACAAGATTATATAAAGGAGTTTTTCTAACTGCTTTTGTCACATTGTTTTATTTTAAAATGTTAAAAATATTGGGCAGTGCCTTTGGCTCAAAGAAGTAGGGCACCGGCCCCATATACCAGAGGTACTGGTTTCAAACCCAGCCCTGGCCAAAAACTGCAAAAAAAAAAGGGAGGGTTAAAAATATTCATTACATATCTTGAGAAATTTGATCAAATAACATTTTTTGTCCCAATAAGAGATATTACCCAATTTAAATTTGAGCTCCAGAATCTTCATTTTAAAATATAAGGGCCAGGATATAAAATTAACCATAAGCATAATACATGTGGTTTGGGGTTATTCATTTACACAACCAATAGGAAAAATATAGATCCTACAATCTCTCTGTGTTAAACATACCAATATGCTACAAGTATAGAAATAGTGATTTAGCTTTCTAATTAATCATAGTAATTTCAAGAGCCATTATGGAATATATTCATAATGTATCACAAATTTTTTTGATTTCTTAAGATTTTAACAAAATAATATTTTTTCACATTTTTGTTAGCTTATATTCATTCTCAATATTATCCATAAAATATCAAAGCATATGCAACAAAAACATGTGTCTACCTTTTTTATAGTAGAGAAAGTGAAAAATCAATCACTGTGCTGTCACAGGCAGAGAAGAATCTGGGAAGGAACAGGAAAAAGTACCACAGCACCGATTAGGAGTGATAAATTACACTGCAGCCAGTGTCTGCAACTAAGTCAACAGTAACCTGATTCATGGTTCTTCCACACAGCATCGCTGAATGAAAAAGGAAACCTCGCAAGTTTTCATTAGGGAATGTGTTTAGTGCACCTGGAGGCACAGCGAGAGGAATAACACGCATGAGGAATCTCTTTTTGTGAAAAAACTGTTGGTGAAACTTGAATTAATATTTAGTAGAAAGCTCACCCTGAGAACATTAGATTTCTACTCGTACTTTAGTTTTTGCCTTAATTGTTACTTTAGGTAAAATTTGTATTGCCTTTCAGAATCCTGTATCGTAAAACCCCATTTTGCTAAAAAGAGTGAGAGTGTAACTGACAGCATTTGTGAAGTTTAAAGCTATCCTGGAGAGTTTACATCTCTTGTGTTAACCTGGATGGAGGTGGAACACATTCTTCCTGGTAAAGCATCACAAGAATGGAGAAGCAAGAATTCAATGTACTCTATTCTAATATGAAGCCAGTAGATGAGCTAATACAAGGCGCGGGGTAGGGGAAGAAGGGATGGGGTGAGGGGAAGAGGTTGGGGGACAGGGGTCATGGTGTATGCCACACCTCTTGGAGGGGGAATCCTATTACAAGAGGGACTTCACCTAACAAATGCAAACAGTGTAACCTAATTCTTTGTACCCTCAATGAATCCCAAACCATAAAAAGGAGAAAAGAATCAGTGACAATAGCTCATTAAAGGCCAGGGTACTTATAAAACTAAAAAAAAAAAAATTTTAAGCCATCTTTTTACTGACAAGTAAAACAGATAAATGTCAGATAACAGAGAACGTAAGCACCTCTGTGTAACTGCTAGGAATTCCTGTACAGGAGTGAGCCCAAGTTTGATTATTTTTTTCAATTATAAAATCTTATGTTCTTTTAACATCTTTTCAAAATTTGATTTTTTCCTCAGTATCCCAATGAGTCCTCTTTTTTCAGCATCCAAGCTTGTCAAGTCCCAGAGGAGGGACACCTCACTCTTTCTTGTCCTCCAGCTTCCAGGTTGCAGAAATTTGGGGGGGGGGACTAAGGGAGGAATCCCAGTACAAGGAGGACAGCCCATGCAATAAGAACTCAATTTCCATCCCTCCACCACCAAACATCCCTATTTTTTGCACAATCTATATACCTCTCCACTCTTTTCATAATCATCATTATTTAACTAAAGGTCATACTTCATTCATATTTCCTTAGTTTTTATCTAATTTTTTTTTCTTTATGCTACAATCTCATCCAAGATGTCACATTACATTTCATCATCATGTCTCATCAGCCTCCTGGCTGTGACGGTTTTCTAGACTTTCCCCGCATTTGGTGATCGTGGCAGTTTTGAGGAGTACTGATCAGCTATTCTGTAATAGGTTTCGCGATTGAGATTTGTCTAATATTTTCTCCATGGACAGACTGAAATCACTGGTGTTTAGGAGGAAGAACACAGAGGTTGAGGACTGTTTCCATCACTCCCATCAGACGACACATCCTACCAATATTTCTTCCCACCCTTGCCAGTGAGCTGGATGACATGGCTCAGGAAGAGTTTGCTCCATCTCTCCCCTCCTGGGCTTCATTTTTCATGCTTTTTGGAAGGGTAATCACTATGGTCAGCTTGCACTTCCGGCATTGGGAATTATGCTTTGTTTTCCAAAGCATCCTAAAATCTAATCACCATTTCTCAGGAATGTTGAAGCAACAATGCTGGCCATTGTCTTTGACACAGAGGTAACAACAGGTCAGCCAGTGTTGCCACATTTTGGGTGCAATTCCAGCTCCCACTCACTTGGCTTCGAAGAACAGCTGTGACCCTGGGATCTGGGGCCCACAGAGACACGAACCTGCTGAGTGAGTCTACAAAGCAGGATGGAAGTGAAAACTGTACAATTCATTCATTACTCTTCTTCATTTTTAGTTCTTTTTGCTTTCTTTGATAATTTTTCTCCATTTTAAATTAATTTTTGGTTATTCCCTCCCTTCCCACTCTTTTTCTCTCACCTTTCCTTATTTCATAATTTTCCTATTCCCAAGTGTCTTCTTACAGGTCCCTTATAATGAGTTAGAAAAAATCTGATGGGATAAATCTTAAACAACATCATGCCCTACTTCCACAGATTGCTGACCACAACCACATGCTTCATGTGCTAAAGATAGAATATGAAATGCCCTGAGAGCTGTGTAAAACAGCAACTATTTCTATTGTGATATGATTACAAATTGATTTTATAAAGGGCACACTTTATATAATACTAATGAAAAGGGAGATTCTAAAATCTGAGGTGACACCAATTTTCTGCATTGTTTGAAACATACATACTTGGCATATATTAGGCCCAACCTATGAATCAGATGCTGAAGATATAAAGAAATGGTCCCTATGGTATGGAGCCTGCAGACTAGTAGACCACTGTTAGCTAACAGCCCATAAGTAAAACTAAAAGACTATCACCTTTATTTATTTTTTACCGCAGCTATATTAAAAGGTATGTACAGGCTATATTAAAAGGTGCCTACACTTGAAAGATATAAATTTGCCTCATATTAGGGATGTATACATTGGATACTTTTTCTTCCATTCTAGAGACACTTTGCTAAGAAGAACCTGATCCAGTTCCATCCATGTAAATATAAAAGAGGAAAAGTCACCATCTTTCTTTACGGCTGCGTAATATTCCATGGTATACATGTACCACAGTTTATTAAGCCATTCGTGTGTCGATGGGCTCTTGGGCTTCTTCCATGACCTAGCAATTA